>JASANB010007075.1:0-98558 GCA_030248155.1 Sabatieria punctata
GTGGCCGGCGTCGGTTATGCGCTAATTGATTTTTTGCCCCAGAGTACGGGCTAGGAGCGCTGAATTTATTTGTTGCTGACTTGGTAGTAGCTGTCTTTTCCAGCAGCGAGTGGGCCGAGCCGACAAGATAAACGAAACAACTCGTGCATTTACAAGTTCTCTGGGGACGTGACAGTTATGAACGGGTATAGTTCTTGATTAGTTCATTTCTCGACGCCTCTATTGCTATGCGTGTTTGAGAGAGACTCGACTTACAACTTTAATAGAGGGAATGGTTTAGTATCATTCGGCTCTGCCAATCAGCGTCCGTTCCCTCGGCTCCTCGGCCGGACCGTAGTTTAGAAACCAAAATCCATCCAGTCTAGCGAAAAATGCTGCTGAAATTTAATTTACACTGCGAAGCTGTTGGTAATTAGCGCTCCTACGCAGTGGGGTTAGAAGGAATTCTAAAAACAACAGAACGCCAATCTCAGTAGACGGATTCAATCGGGGGTAGGGGCATAAACCAAACAACGGACTTAAATTAAGGAAATGAAGTTTAATGGACAACTATTAGTAGTCTATTTTAACTACTATAGTACTACTACTATTGGAAGTAAAAAATTATTGTTACTTTTTGAGGGGTGTTGTGTGTTTAAATCCACTGTGGGTTGGTTTTTTTGTGTTGTGTGGTTTCGTTTTTTTTTTTTTTTGGAAATCAACTCATTGGCACTGGTACCCACCCGCACCTACATCATTGTTATTGCTCTCCTCACAGGTGTGCGAGCTCAGTCAGTTCTTTTGTTGTGCTCTTTCTTCTGTTCCGTTCACCTACCTCAATCGACACTCACTCTCTCTCACGTGATCATTAATCACACACACGCCCTTTCTCTTTGGCTCCTGACTTGCCTACGGTGAAAAAAGAGAGATAATGAGACGTAAAACTAGTAATGATAAGGAGAAGTAGGGGATTAATAAGAGGCAGAAAATGAATAAGAAGCAGCGAGAGAGGAAGGAGCGAACGAATAAAAAGAAGAGAAGGAGCAGAAGAAGACAGAGGAGACCAGGAGAGGAGGAGAAAGAGGGTTCCGTTTGAGCGCGCTGGCAAGAAGTTGGAAACCGGTTTTATCGATAACGAAAAGAGAGCCGAAAAAATGGAAGAGCAAGGTGGCAGAACAGGGCAAATCGCTGGACAGAGTACATACAGTAAGCACCCATAGAGTCTGAGTGGAACTAAAAAATAAAACAAAATTTTTGCCCAAGTACTGGCTATTCGGAGCTATTGTCAAGATTGGGTATTTAGTTTTTTCTGGTATTGTTCGCACTCGAACAAGCACACCTAAACCCTTAAGCTTTTTGAAATTACCAAATCCGTTTTGTAATAGCGAACATAAACGGAAAATCTCTCTGCCGCTTCCATATCTTCACTATACGCTTACATCCTCGCGTGTTGTCCAGCGCATGTCAAACAAAATGTTAGTGTAGCTGAGCAGAAAGGAAAGTGTTCGCCAAACTTTGTTGGCGCTCTAACATTACGAAACACAGCAGTAAGCATGCGCGGCAAGTGGTCTAAATTTTGGATTACCTATCAATTGGTCGCGATCGATTGGTCGCCATTCGATTGGTCGCGATCGATTGGTCGCGAACTTAATTGGTCGCCAGTTTAACTGGTCGCCTGTTTGATTGGTCGCCGTTTGATTGGTCCCTGCTTTATGTACGAGTTGGTATGAGTTGCGGGACGCACGTAGACGTTTACCTGTAAGACAATGGCGCTCCTAATAATAGAGTTTTGTGCCGCCGACCACTGCCTGCGGTCACGGAACGGCCAGGTCACCATGAAGTCAGTCTATGGTCCCAGTCATAAGCTGTAGTGTGTGTGTGTGATGTGTATAGATATTTGTATTTTTGAGAGACTGTATGCAGTTTATTTTTGTGTGTTTTTTCCGATTCTCTGTCATATTTTGTGCCTCACTCAGGGCTGTTTGTTTTCCGGAAGAAAAAACTCAAGCCGGTTTTTTTCCAGTTTCTTTCTGTTTTTTTTTCCAAAAGCTATTTTCCAAGATGACAGGAAAAAATTTTAACAATCGCTTTTTATTGCAGAATTCATCGAAATAGCGTGAGTTTAATTACAAAATGCACTAATTTCATCTTTTAGAGTAGTAATTTGATTTTAAAACAACAAAAGTACAATATTAAAAGTTGCCTTAAAATGGCACCGATATTTTTGCCAAAAAACAGCTAAGTTATGCTATGGAAATGCTTGTAAAGGCTTCCATTAACGTGAATTCAAAGCATTTGAAGCAAACTTAACCAGTTATTATGCCTATTTCCTTTAAAAACTTGCGTGAGTTTTTCCTGCATTTAGTTTCTCCGAGTCCCTAGGAAAAAAAACCGTTTTTTTTCTAAAAAAACGAAAAAAAACGAGGAATATACCGACCGAACAGCCCTGGCCTCACTCTGAGTGTCCTGCTGCACTTACGTATCCTGTCTTGCGTGTGCATTAAAAGCGTTGACCACTTGAAAGTTCAAGTTCGCCAATCAAAATCGAACAGTTTTACAGTCAGGCACTTTTTATGGTACCGGCACCCATGATGGCCATACATACAGTATATGGTGCCACTAGCCTAGGTACCGGTACCATATATGGCGTCAGTACCATAACCGGCGTTAAGTGCCTGACTGTTTTATGCGCTAATTCCACCAAATAAATTGCGAAGAAAAACGTACGCTAAAACAGGCCTCTTCTCAAAGTGGCGACCAATCGAATGGTGACCAATTAAGCCCGCGACCAATTCAAATGGCGACCAATCAATCGCGACCAATCAAACGGCGACCAATCGATCGCGACCAATTGAACGTAAACCGTAAAAGGCCTCACACCACATGTTCTCAAAAGTGTGCACTAACAAGGCGGCACGAAAGACAACTTTACAATCCATTCCCAGACAGAACATGCAATCGGATTATAAAAAGAGATTATAAAACAGACAAATCCATCATAAGAGAACAATACAAACAGGAGAACCGATCATAGTACGAACAAAATTAATTATCCGATCACGTAATTGTCAATCAATCAAGGCTGAGGTTGCGGAGCCGGAGCTTGCTGACTTTCAGGAGCAACTAAAATGAAGTAAATCAGTTTCAATGGCAGTCAAGTTAGTGTGGCTCACCACCAGGGGGCGGTTGTGTTTCGTGCATGGGAGGCGTGGCTGCCTGAGGGTCTCTCTGAGTTGGTTCAGCGTGAGGAGGGAAGGACTGTTGCTGTTGCTGCGGCGGAGCGCCTCCGTACGGTTGCTAAACAGTTAACAGTCAATCAGCACCGTCGCCAAAAACCTACTGTACACCATTACAGCGGGAAACGCTGCTGCTTCTACAACCATGCAATGCATACAGTCGAACCTCGTAAATAGAACCCTCGATAAATGGAGCAACTCACTAAATGGAACAGAATGGTCGGACTAGCGATTTCCCTATATTTTTGCACAGGGCAAAAACTCGTAAATGTAACAACCCGCTGAAAGGTACAAAAAACACGTTTTCTCGGTACAGCAAAGCAGTTTCCATAGAAATTTGCCTCATAAATGTAACATGTACCTGCATTTTCTCGAAGTATATCAACTCCTTTACCATTTTTTATGAAAGCAAAATTCGAAGTTCAGGAGAAGTCCTCCTTTGCACTACACGGGGCTACTCTCAGAAACTCTCTTCCTTCTATGGGAAAAAGTTGGACTGTCGAAAGTTCTATGGGGTGATGATACGAATCTGGAATTCCTTACCTAACGATATTGTAGAATCTAGAAATTTGACGATTTTTTTCGGAGAAACTAAAAAAGCTGATCTTTCTGGCTTCCTCCTGTTTCAGTAAAGGGTGCACCATTCATTTTAGACTTTGTGCATCCTGTTGCCCACTAACACTCTTTCTGTGCAGTTCAGTTACTAACATGTAGTTTTGCTTGGGCGACAAAATAAAATCAATAAACAAATAAAAACGTATTGTTGATCTTTTATGCAGATACGTAGATGTCTGTGAGCCTTGTGCACACTATTCCTAATTTGCTCATAAGCTTGACAGTGTGTGTTACCTGAATTCGAAGCATATCGGTCAGTTTTCAATTATCTAGGTTAGTGGTACTACATTTGGTATAACCCACATTACTAGAACATGGGAGTGCTGTATCTACTGTCACTATACTGTACAATATACCATACATGGGCTGGCGTTACCCACTCGCCGGTCATACTCCCCTCGCCGGTAGGTGCTATCCCCCTCCATAAATTTCGGCTACTTTTTTTGGCTCGCCGGCTCATACTCCCTCGGCCGGCCATAGCCCTATCCAAAATTTTGGCAACCTTCATTGGGAAAACGATTATATTCCTAACCCACCCCCGAAATACTACTTACCCCGCCGAATTTTTCCGGCCCATATATGTGTACTGTTATACGAACCTAACACACACACACACACACACACACAATCTGTGTTGGAAGTAAAGCTTATTGGCATTTTAGCGTTGCCTGCACAATATTTTTTAGTCTGCCATACAGTAAGCTAGAGTTAAACCTTTAGAAATCACCGCTCTGGGCGCGAACACTAAGCGTTTTGTACTTTTGTTCACCTGCTTGTTTACTCTCTAAATAAATAGATTGTGATCGCTTGAGACTTTGAGAGACGCTGAACAAACGCTGAAAACCGCAAAGGCGCCAAAACTTAGTAATTGTGTTGGTGGGTGTAGGTGATTTATAAAGGTTCAACAGTTCTGCACTGCACTACCTGCATGGGCGGCGGCGCGTACTGTTGCGGCATAGGTTGGGGCACATATCCCTGGCTATACGCGGGGTACTGTTGGTTCTGCTGTCCCGGGGGCGGGGCCACAGCTCTGGGAGCTTGACCCGGCTGTCCGTACATTGGCTGCTGAAATAATACCCATCAGTCAATGCATGCTCTAAACCATTGACATTGGCCCAAAATACTGAACAGCGTTTAATGATAGAAATTAGAGAAAGAACTAAAGACAAGACACAAGCCAGCGCAACACACACACAGACAGGTGTCACTCTAAGGTAATTAAGGGATTGCTGGTGTCGTCAGGTTTCGGTTTGATCTTGTTGTAACGACCGAGAGCCACCAGTTGGTAGGTGCCGTGCGTCAGTCGGCAGGGCAGCAGTTCGTAGACTGGCGCCCACTGAAACAGGCACTCTCGCTAGCTTCTGCTCCTCCGTCCCCGTAACGAAAACCAACTAACTAACTACTTACTACTAGCCAACACTAGCGATCGACCGGAACTTTCTTCTGAAAAGATTAAAAAACCAAACTTTCGTTTCGACTTACCACCGGAACCGGATTCCCAGTCGATCGCTAGCTAACACAGTGAGCAACGAAAATAATCAAAGAAAGCAAAAGGAACAAAACGACCCGTTTGCAGACAAACTGCAGTCACACAGTCAGGCAACTGAACGCTATCATGGGAAGTGGTATGCAAGTAAGAGGCCATGCACCGAACCGAAAGAGGAGTCTGGACCCGGCCGGTGGGGGAAGAGGGCACAAATTCTGACACACACGTGAAAAACACAAACAGAACAGGCCATCAGAAGAAAAATGTTTCATGCACGAATTTAGTACTTTAGGTCGGTAGTGTTCTAATCCGAAAGGGCTGCATGATTTCGAAAGAGAAAACGGCGTACTGCATTGGTGCGATGTGCACTAGCGCCGGCCCGTACCGCATAACGTCAGGCAATTATTCCCCATATATGGGAAAAATTGACATGAATGACACCCATCTGAGCGAACTACCAACTTGCGTGCACAAATCTTCTTACACCATTTTGGTTTAGGCTTAGGCTTAGGCTTAGCTTTTGGTGTGCACAAGTTGGTTGTGCGCAAGTTGGATAGACACCCACCTGATGCTGCGGCGGCATTGGTTGGCTGGTGGAGTATTGCGGTCGCTGCTGATAGGCCGGCTGCGGCTGAGGGGGAGGAGCGTAGCCTCTGGGTGGCTGCTGCGCGTAGTACATCTGCTGTTGACCGTAGGAACCTTGAAACCAACACTATTATAGCACGTTCAGACTGGTAGGATAGACAACTTCTGCTACGTATGCTTGAGTTAGCTATAAAATAAACGAATTGACCAATGAGCATAGACACACCTTGTGCGGGTGGAGCTTGCACATACTGGGGCTGCTGCTGAGGGGGCACGTACTGGTACTGGGACTGCATGTTGTGCTGTGCGTACTGCGGCTGTTGCACTGCGTACTGGTACTGCTGCGGCGGAGGCGGCGGCTGTTGCTGTGCCGTTGCATAGCTGACGTTCGGGGGCGGAGCTGGTTGTGGGTGGGGCGGCGCGCTCATTGGCTGTTGTTGCTGTTGCTGAGGGGGCGGAGCTTGCGATACCACCGGGGCTGTGGTCTGTGGTTGGGCAGGCGGACCGGGCTGAGTCATGGCCCCCGAAACAGCGGCTACGGTGGCGGCTCGTTGCGGCTGAGGCACGGCCGTCTGTTCCGATTGGGCTGGAAGCAAAGCAAACTCCGTATGCAAATTAGTTAATTAGTAATTAGAGAGCCAACACCAGTAGTGGCTGTTTGTTCGGAGCTGGGTTGAGGCGCCGACACCAGTCTGGGAACGGCGCTCGCCTGCTGAGGTTGCACTTGAACCTAAAAATGCTAATTAATTAATTAATTAAACACAGTTCCCCGGTCCTATTTACACATTTCCAGTCCATAACTAGCCCTGTTTTGCCAGGCTGTTTAGAGCAGTGTAGGCCTGACGTTCAGGATTTCTGAGATAGTGGTAACCAAATGAGATGGGTTAGGGGCCGGCCATAGAAACTCGTCGGTAGGCGCCACCCCCTCCCCATCCGGATTTTTCCGGTCCGTGTAAAAAGGTACCGGTACCATTTCGGTATCGGTATCAAGGTGCCACAAATTGATACCCACACGGGGCTAAAAATTAAGTACCCCTATAGGCCAGATCAAGTCGAGACCATTTTTCTACAGCCCTCCGACATTATAGATAGCTGTATTTGAAAACAAATTAGCGCTTTACTAGCCCGAAAGTCCACTTTTTAGTCATAAATGGGCCGGAAAAATCCGGAGGGGGTCTGGAAGTCTCAGGAGAGCGGACAGGGGGTCCCGAAAAAGTACTCTACTACCCCCGAATTTGGGTTCAATCCTCTAGAATAGCTCAAACGCTCTAAAAACCTCAACTTGATGACGTGTTGTACCATGGCATACCATGCAACAGGGGTTTTACCCTACCGGCAAAGGCCAAACTCCCGATCGAACAGGACCCCACCCCACCGCAGATACTTTTTCCATCTAACTCATCAGATTTGTTGAGGCGTAATTTTTTGAGACTATTTTTTCAACTACTGTCAAGAAAATAGCTGAAATTACCTCTAAAACAGCTCTTCTTCACTGTATCTGGAAGCACTGTACTTTTTAACGATTTTTATCCCTGAAAGCCGTTTTTAGCGATAATTACACTCTACCCCTCCGATTTGGGCTCACCCTAGCAGACGCCAAACCCCCAATCCCCTCCCCTTTACGATGGTTGACCGTATGTACTATTATCGCGTATTACTATTATACCATTATTATTACAAGCTCAAACGATACCTCTAACTCTATGGCATCGGCACCATAGGAAGAGAACTAGCTAACTGTTAGACTGAGACATAGACCAAACGAGCACCTGTGGCTGTGGCTGCTGTTGCTGATCGAAGGAAGGCGGCAGATTGTGGGGCAGTTGTCCGCCCTGAACCAATTTACTGTGAGCATCCTGTCGAGCTCGCATCTCCAGCGCTCGCAACTGGTCCATGTGGAAGGCTTGTCGTTCCAGAATCAACTGCTGTCTCTGGTACTCCAGCTGCAACCACCTTCTTTACACTGACACAGACACAGACCAACCAAGAGATGTTGGTACCGCTTCGCGTTCCTTGTCCATGATGCTTTCCAACTCCTCGAAATGACGCAGTTTCGTTTCCAGCTTCTTCATCTGCGTCTCCACCAGCTGCGCTACCAGACTCTTGATCTTTCGCTCCTCCACACTGGCCAGGTGCTACAACAGACAAGCTCAATCAACCACAATCAAAACGTCTTCTAAACAAAAGGAAACATTAGAAAAGGAGATAAATTTACTATAACTACTGTAAGTAAACAATTCTATTCACCTTGGCTTTCACGGCGGCCGCCGCCAGAGCCCCAGCAGCTGCGGCTTGAATATTTTTCTCGGTCAACGTCTCGGCCGATTCCTCGCTCGTCTCTGCCTCCTGCTCCGTCTTCGGCTCTTTCGCAGACTCGTCACCAGATGTCGCTGCTGGTGTGGTCGCTGCAGTCGGCGACGGCGTCTCTTTGTCTTTGGCGCTGTCCACCGATTTGGGAGCAGCCTCGGCCGCCGCCGGCGAGGTGTCCATCTTTTCGTCGCCGCTCTCCGTCGGCTTTTCCGTCTTGACCGTTGCCTCGGCCGCTAAAATAAACAACATCATAAAAATAAAAACCAACAACGACAACAACATGCTACAAGAAAAGCACCAACACTAACACAAAATAACACAACACCAACAACGCCATCACCTACAACACTAACAATGACATCAACTCCAACACACAACAACACAAACAACAACACCATCACCAGCAACACTAACAACGACAACAACAGCAACACAAACACACAAAAACACGAACAACACAAACACGCGATACCAAACACACAATAACACAAACACAACAACAAAATCACCAACACACTAACAACACCAACATACAAACAACACGAACAACACTAACACCAACACACAACATAATCAACAACAACAACTCCAACAACAACACACAATAACACAAACAACAACAAAATCACCAACACACTAACAACACCAACACACAACAACACTAACACCAACACATAACAACACGAACAACACTAACACTAACACCAACACACAACACCATCAACAACAACACCACTACCACCACCAACACCACCACCAACCACAACAAGACCAAGGCAAATTACGTACTTTTGGCTTCGTCTTCAACGGCGGCGATTCCCGACTGCGCCAGTCCGATCTTGGGATCGACGGGACGCTCCGACTTGTCGGCCACACTGGCCACATTTTTAGAGTGGGCCTCGGTGAGCAGCGGCGGCACTTCTTCTTTCAGTTTAGTGAACTCCTCTGAACAATATCAATCGTTTCTCTCTCATACATACACCCAAACTAAACAACCGACCCATGGCTGCTTTGGCGGCGGCGCCCGCGATTCGCGGGTCAACCACGGAGGCCAGGAAAGCCACCGTCGACATGACCGGGTTGCCGCTCTGAGAGAACGGGATCGGCTGGTAGGCCAGTGGACCTGAACCAGATTGCTGATTATGACCTTATTAGCATCTGTCTGTGTATACCAATCATGGAGTTCTCCTCGACATAGGGGTCTTCGATGGGCAGTTGGAGGAATCTGAGGATGCACTCGTCCTGCGTGCGGGTTCCGACGTGGTCGCTGACTTTGTTCCAGTCGTCCTTGTACATCTCCAGGCCTTCCAGCAACAACAGCGTCTCCTGCTCCGTCCACTCCCTGCCCGGAGCTGCACCCTTCGCCTTTAACACCTCTTATTAACTGTCAGACACTACAGAGTAGATGAAACATGCAATATTGAAGACCCCACCAACACCATACATGGGCCGGAAAAATCCGAAGGGGGGTGGGGGGTTGAGACCTCGGGGGGGGGGGGGGGTTCCCCACCCCGAAAAAAGGCAAAAAAAACGCCTATTTTGCCTTAAATAAGCGAAATTTTCCTCCCTCCGGGAGGGGGGGGGTGGGGGAGGGGGGTATGGCCGACCGAGGGGGAGGGGTATACCCCCCTTACCCCCCCCGGCTCATGTATGACCAACACCCAATATTTTAGAATGAGTTCAAACAATCGGATTTCTGTTCTCAATCCTATGACTTTAAACGTATTCCATTCTGAAACAGGCATTCTGAGGCTATGGGAAACAGTTATATAGTGAGCGCAAAAGCCCACTATGTACCTGAAAACACCCAATATAATGTTTCAGCTGTACGATAAAGAATCGGACAACATTTTTTCCACAATTGTTGTCTTTAAACAGACGTTTGTTTGTTCTTTCCTGATTTGGTTCAAAATTTCAACATTTTAAGTTTGTAAAAGTTCGAAAACTCCGACGCTCACTGGTTCTGTGGACCAACAAAAACAGAAAATCAACGGAAAAGCAAATTTTTCAAACGCTTTTAGCAGATTTGTTGGGCTACCAATGGAATAGTTGAAACAGTTGATCGACTGATTACTGTACTGAGTGATTAGTGGGAGCAGACCTTCATAGCGGCCAACTGTTTGGCGTAGATGTCTGTGCGGAGTCCGTAGTTCTGCGTCCGTTTGGCTGTGCCGGCCGTCTCCTCCGCTTCTTTTCTGCTCTCCGCCTCTCCCGGCGGAACCGGCATACTGGTGGCCGGTGGCGCTGCCAACTGAAACCAACATCATAGGAATGTTGAGTGGCTGCCACCGAATCAATAGTTCTCTCTTTTCAGTCACTTCGATTCGGTATTTTCTACCTTCAACTGGATAACTCAGTAAGGCACTCATCGATATAGAAGGAAGACATCGCCTCCAGCGATGGAACCGCACCCTCAGACCAGACATGGGCTACCATTTCGACTAAGGGGTGCTAAATTTTCAAATCCTGAGGGGGTAGCGGCAGCTGATGAGGGGTTGAGGGTAAGCCCAAAACTGGTAAGCTTCCATGGTAAGCCAAAAAGTCCGATTTTTTTTACTAAAATCAAGGTTTTTAGGCTTATTTTTCGCTAAAATAGGATAAAATTAGCTATTCTGAGCTCCTTTACACCTAATCCAGCATACTTAAATCATTAATTTTCTATACAAAATTCTTCCTACATATTCCTGTTACGGTAGCGGAGGCCTGATGCAGGGTGGGTCAGAGACTGAGGTGGGTCAACTATCATACTCATTCCCCTTTGCCCATGTCTGCCTGAGACCACCTATGATACCGGAATACATGTGCACCAGGGGTTTGGGTAGTTAAATTCCGCATATGTCTGGAAATCCCTTACTGCCAGAGAGATTTGTTGTTGTTGCTGTTACTTTTTGTCCTTTCAAACTAGGAGAAATACAGATAGCGGTTAATAGGTAGTAAATAAATAAAAATCGTACGGCCGACTTGACGGCGGGCGCGGCAGGCTGGAGACCCATGGGCGTGTCTGCGAGAACCATGAAATGGGAGGTGGCAGGCGGTCCGATCGGAGTGGGGCGACACTCGGCGTCCACTTGGTAGTTGACCAGACCCCACTGCTCCAGAAACGCGTGCACTCTAAACACCCATCTACTATACTAACTACATCTCTCTCAATTCCCATTTGTTTGGCTGCTTTCACTCTTGACCAGCAGCTTTGGCTGAGAACAGTGGACTGTAGTAGTAGTAGTAATACGACTCAAGCATAACTCGCTCTTAATTTGGCGAACATTATTAGGCGAACACTTTTCTGTTCGCCTAATATTTGTGTTCACGGGCGCTGACCGAGCAAGAAAATCAACTAATACACAAAATAAGGCAAAACAATGCGGTCAAAAAACTATAAATGTGTTCTCGTGTGCGACTGTCAAAACAGCGAACATACCGGATAATCGAACAAACGTCGCCAGCCAAATTTCTTCGACAGGCAGTGGCCGACAAATACTCGAACGGATTCAGGCGGTAGGTGTCAACCATAAAGTTGCGATACGCCATGTAGCTAAAGAAACAAGAGACTATTACAGTCAGGCACTTAACGCCGTTTATGGTACCGACACCATATAAGGTGCCGGTACCATATATGGTACCCCCTCCTTCGGGACCTGTGGTGGTACCATATATGGTACCCCCACCTTCGCGTTTTTCCGGTACCGGTACCATATATGGTACCACTCCGTTCAGATTTCGTACCATACAATATATGGTAGTGGTACCATATGGTACCGGTACCATATATGGTACCGTCACCATATATGGTACCGGCACCCATGGCCATGGGTAGGGGTACCATATATGGTGACGGTACCATATGGTGCCGGTTCCATATATGGCACCGGTACCATATATGGTACCACCACAGTCGCCGAACGTGGGGGCACCATATATGGTACCGGTACCATATATGGTGCCGGTACCATATATGGTACCACTACCCTCGGTACCGGTACCATATATGGTACCGGCACCTTATATGGTGTCGGTACCATAAACGGCGTTAAGTGCCTGACTGTATTACGATTATTAAATTGACCGAAATATCTGACACTTACACTTCCGGTGTCTTCGATTTGTTCTTTCCGTTGAAAAACTCAGGCAGACCTCGTCGCTCCAACGCGTGAATGCTTAATAGATAAGATAATTATAATTTACCAACTAGACAAGTACTTCTGGACTGCCAAGCGATTCGGTATTGGGCTGTTTTTCAGGTTATTGGCCACCACCCAACCAATGGGGATATGATTCTGTAGTAGTAACGCCTCGTTAAAAGCCAAAATATTTTTATTTAGCGCTTTGTGTAGGCCTAAAATGGTAACAAAAACACATTCTGATTCAACAGAACGATTCCGTTAAAATATTCACACCTGAATTGAAGTAATTTGCATGGATTTTGTCATAATTAATCATTTTTTGGTCAAACCTGAATAACGTATCACTTTACGTACAAATTTCTAAAGGACCACAAATCTTTTGTCTAGATTAACGAGTCATAAGATGGGGAAAATCGGAACCTGGCCTAATCTCGAACGGATGGCGAGACATACATTGAGATCAGAGAAAATACAGCAACGATAACGGTGAACACAAAGAAAGGTAGAGAAAGATAACCTGTTGTAGTCGAACCAAGCACTGTAAGAGGGCACAACGATGTAGTGCGTCTGTTCGATGGCTGTCGTATCTTCATCCTGCTTTTCGCTCGACTCCTTATTTGGAGTTTCTTCGTCCATATCCGCTAGTTTAGCTCCTTTAGATGGGTTGAACTCTGGATCCTTGTCGCGTCCTAAAAATCATTTGATCACTTTTATGGAAGGAGTAGGAATACAAGGGTTGGGAAAAAATGGAGGGGGCTTGGCTTTTGGGCGGGAGGGGTTGGAGAGTACAAAACCGCTTTCCAAAAAAGGTCGCCAAATTTTCGGAGAGGGTATAACCGAAAGTTTTCAGATTCCCAACAAAGGTCGCTAAAATTTTCAGAGGGGGTCAGGTAGTGCCTACCGGCGACGGGTGTGGTCGCCCCAGGGGGTTGGCCGACGAGGGGGGTAAACCCCTCACCCCGGCCCTTGTATGATCAATAGTAGACCAATTTCCCAGAAAAGCTGGTTCTACGAACAAAGCCAAATCTAGAGGTTCAGGTCCGAACAGTTTCTTACAGTCAGACAGACAGACAAACAGACAGGAAAAATGCAAATAAAGCGAACAACGAACCTTTGGGCACGTCGACCGGCTGCGCCACCGACGTCTGTTCGTCAACGTTGTCCTCAGCCGCTTTCTCGTCCTCTTCTTTCCTGCGTTTAGTAGACGGCCTAAAAGTTGACAGTAAGCGTAAAACCAGCGGACGGCCGTTGCCACGGCAACACGTCTTAATGAAAGAGCAGACAAAAACACAAACAACTAAATGAGTGCGCAACATACGTACCGCGTACGCACGCACCTAG
This sequence comes from Sabatieria punctata, assembly GCA_030248155.1. NCBI lineage: Eukaryota > Metazoa > Nematoda > Chromadorea > Araeolaimida > Comesomatidae > Sabatieria > Sabatieria punctata. The sequence goes on from JASANB010007075.1 coordinate 13,674, forward strand.
CCTAACCCTCTTATTATGTAGTTGACTGCATGAAAGTCAGACTGCTATAATCCGTGAAAAGCAGGGGGAGTTTTCTGGTAAGACAGACAAGGGTTAAGCCCTTCAGAGACTTGACCCCCAGAAGACATGGGCAAAGTGGGGTTGGCCCCTCGAAATGTACGACAAACCTATAAATTGTAAGTATAAGAGCCAAAAATAGCCTAATTTAACAAAAAAATAATATGCCAAAAATCGACATGTTTGGCTTACAATCTCCTCAACTCCTCTCAGCCGCCGCTACCCCCTTCAGCCCCTGAAGTTTTTTAATTAAAAAGAGCAAAAAATGTTGGCCCTCAAATAATCTTTTATCAACTGTGTCTGAAGTGTTTTCCAAACAAAATTCGATATTAAAAATTTGAGTGCAACATTATATTTTCTGTGTCGCCTATCACAAAACAGCAAAATTACAATTTTGGCAGTTTCTAGAACTAAACCAAATTAACGGATTTCTCAGCATCAAGAATACATAATAAAGGAGCAACAATGCTCCACTCACTTAACGGCCAGCCGGCCTAGCATGCGCTGCGCCAATATTTCAGGACTGGTTCCGAGCATTGGCAACCCCCGCTGAAATTTCAGCAGGGGTTGCGAAATTCGTAACCAGTCCTGAAAAAAGCAAGAGCTTTATTGAAGTGGCAACTGATTTCTGCCGTACGTAGGAGTTTTAGAGCTAATATGCTCAATTTTTCATGTATATGTAGAATTCGTCCACTCGATTTCTACTTACTCACAACTGATCTCTAAAGGGAATACATCAAAAAAGAAAATCAGAAATTTTGTAAAACTTCTGTCCATTATTTTCTAAGATGTTCAAAGTAAAGGGCTTGATTAACGGCATTTTATAGCGGCTTTGCCTTCAAAATAAATGCCAGAAATTCTACGTAGTACAGGCGAAATCAGTTTGCCGCTGCAATAAAGCGCTTGCAATTTTTCAGGACTGGTTGCAAATTTCCCAACCTCGGCTGAACCGCTGAAACTTCAACGCGAACGTTCGCAACCAATCCTGTAATATTGGCGCAGCCATGGCAGGCCGGCCCGCCGTCGAGTGAGTGGAGCAATCCTGCTCCTGTACATACATGGGCCGGAAAAATCCGGAGGGGGATAGGGGGTTGGAGACCTCGGGGGGGGGGGGGGGGTTTCCCCGAAAAAAGGCCAAAAAACGTCTATTTTGCCTTAAATAAGCGAAAATTTCCTCCCTCCGGGAGGTGGGGTGGGTGGGGGAGGGAGGGGTATGGCCGGCCGAGGGGGAGGGGTATACCCGCCTTACCCCCCGGCCCATGTATGCTCCTGTATTATGTAATCTTGCTCAATATGTATGGTAAAGGTACATGAAGCCTCAACCGTTGTCATGCCAAAATTGGTACCAATACCACCACCATGTTGAGAATGCTTATAGCATAGAGAAGCTATTTTATTACCGTTTCCGGTCGAAGGGACTAGGTGAAGGCGACTGTTTCCGCTTTTTGCTGCCTTTCTTGCGGTCGCTGTCACACATGTTCACGAAATCCTTGACGCTGTACCACGACACTCGGTTCAGCTGCTAAACTGTTAACTCTCTACACAACCGTTCCAAATCAACCTATGCAACGCACCCACCAAATACTAAGTGTAAGCATAAAATGTGCGTGCTCAGTGCCTGCAAAGTATCAGGCGGACTCAACTTTGTTCGTCTACACTCTAATTTCTATTCATCTGAAAGTACCACATAGGCCGCATTGGGCTACCCCCAGCCATACCCATTGGGTTAGGTGCTTAGTCCTTCCCTCGCCGGCCATACCCCTCTCACGTACGGAGAAAATTTTCGCTTTCTAAGGCAAAATAGTCTTTTATTGGACTTTTTTCGTGACCCCGAGGCCTCCAGACCTCCGGATTTTTTCGGCCATGTATGACCCTAGCTGGAAACGACAAACTCCTCTACATCTCAATTTTAGGACCCCTCAAACAAATATGGATAAGCGTTTTAGTCATTTTCTGCTTGGTTCTACTGTTAAACGAAATTTGACTTCCACGTGCAAAAACGCATTTCAGACGTTATGGAGATTCCTTAAAATATTGACCCCCTCTTAGACCGCCACCTGGCAGGCAACCTGCCTTACCGGCCTAGTTAAAAGTGGCGTTGAGTGTAGAAAAGGCTTAAGAGAGTACCCCGGGCAGAGGCAGTACGTAGTCGTCTTCGTTCATCCATTCGTTGTAGTCGGCGGTGTCCAAGATCCACTTAGCGTCCAAACGCCACTTGGGCGGGGGCTCCCGCTGTTCTATATCGGTGTCGAAGGTGAGATTGTGGAACCAGTTGTCGTAACTGAAACAACCTCTGCACTGCTTAGAACAACTCTTCTTTCTACCACTCTATTCTACTTGTACCGGCAATAGCAACAGACCCATCTTCTGCTATAATCGGTTCGATGAAACATAGTTATAGTTACGGTCCACTATTTACGGCTATTTTGAGCTCATTTACATCTAATATAAGTAGATCGGCTCGCAGCAGTCGGGTAACCACGACAGAGGGCAAATTAGTGAAACCGATTTTTAGACTGAGTAGTAAAAATGACCAAAAAATCGTAATTCTTGGCTTAAAATCGCTAAAAACTTGGTTTTTGCGAAAGGTGTGGGGGAATGTGATGCCACATGAAAACACCTAGATCCAGGTAATGTGGAGAACCGAGTCTGTAAGAGAGTGTTCTTACCTGTCGGGTGTGTAATTCCAGTGGACCAACACGCCCATCTCTCGTTTAGCGACGGGACGCACCATTTCGTCGAGTTGTCTGGGAGTGCTGGGGAATACGATGTGGGTAGCGTCGGCCTCGCTATCCACCACGGCGCCTCTGTGCCGTTTGACCAGATCCCTCAGTCTGGAAGCCAGCGACCGGTCCATTTTATCCACTTCCGGTCGGATAAAGACGCGACGCTTTGGTAAGGTGCCCGAACTTTCCAGCGCTTTCTGAATTTCCAGAAACATCTCCACGTTGATGTCCACCTTGGTTGGCGAGGTGAAGTCGAACTTTCGCCTGAACTTTTTTCTTCTCATAAATAATGTCTTAGATTTTGTTTTCGCTGCAAAATTAGTTTAACCTACCAATTTTTGTCCAGTTTCGCTTTGTAGGCAGCGGCTAAGATTTGACACAACGCACCGCTGCTGTCGAAGTCGTAGAAGCATTTGGCCTGAAATTTATCTACATTGTGGAATTCGGAACGGTTGTGTCGTCACTTTTTGTCCTTTCCGACTAGGAATAGGTAACTGCTATAGAGCAGAAAGAGACACAAGTTTTTGATTATGAGTTTTTATCCTTCGTTTATTGATCCTGTTTGTTTTTACTGGTGCGCGAAAGATGCAAGGGTAAGATGAAACCCGAGCTGAGGAAGATGTTTGCTTTTGTCTTCAGAGTCAGAATATACAAAAAGAGGAACATCGAATAATACACATCACTAATTGTTAATAAAATATCATAAATAAACGCTAACAAACCGGGATTTTGGTCATGACGAAATTTTGACTGCGTTTGCCGAAAGTCTCCTCTTGAAACTGCATCAGTTGAGTAGTGAGACTGGCCAGGTACTTGGCATTTAACGCCTCCCCTTGCACGTACTAAATGAAACGGCCTTTTTTTGCTTGCTAAACAAAAGACAAGGGAAAGAAAAAGCGAAACCTTTCTGTGGTGTTTCTGAAGCCAGTTTTTAACATTTTCCAGAAGATTCTGAGTCTCCGACGATTCGAAGAAGCGAAAATTCGGTGCTCCGTCCGTTTTTCTTTGCAGCGCCATTTCTTCTTGATTTAACCTCAGAATCAGAATGACATGAGAAAATCACACTGCAACAAAATAAAAATCGGCATTCTCGCAGAATCAGTAAGTAGTAAGTCTCAAGTTCGTCAACAGAAAGAAAGTGAAGAGCGATAACATACACAACACAGTATCATTGCTATGCTGAGGAGGCGATCTAATAAATTAAAAATAGATAACTAACTTTAAATGAATCAGGTTTCAAAGAAATGCAGTAATTTTCAGGCCAGAAATGAACTTTTTCGATGATTTCAACGTAGGATAGGTATATTACTGCTGATATGCCGCTGGATCAGCTAATTTTTCTCCAGATTTGTTCATCGAAGATTAGATCGAAAGGCTGTGTTGGTGTTTGTTCTTGTTTTGTTGCCGGCTGGCGCGTCGCAATAGATATGGGGTGGGGGGGTTTTTTTGGGGGGGGTTTTTTTCGCATCAACGTAGTCTCACTCTGGCGCTGGTCCCTCAACTCAAAGACAGCAGTTTCAAATCCAGAATCCTGAACTCGCTCGAGACCGATTTTTTTAAGTTCCGTGGAGAGCTGATCACACCTTTCTCTTCTATAGCACAGAATGAGCCCATCTTGCTAAGAAACGGGATAAGAGGCCTGGACTGAGAATCACAAATCTATTCTATCGCTTTCACCGGGAAGATAAAAGCGGCACTCGCATTACACGCTAACGGTGAGCGGGAGGATCTCAAGCACATCAACGTTCCTCCGCCAAGTCTGTACTTAAAGGTGCGCTGCGACGTCCCCCCGCATGCCGTGGCATGCACAACGGTGCAAAGGAGCACTAAATTTCGCTCCGTAACCTGTGCTGCGCAGTCGACTGATGGCGAATACGCGCCCGCAGCGGAGCGGGGCGGGTAATTACTAAAAGGGGCGATGGGGAGACGGGGCGTTTTCGCGGTACGGGAGCGGTCTGATTCCGCTCGTGTCTTGTCAATACTCGGCTCTACACCCCCACACTTTATCGCATCAAGTTTTGCCTGCCACTCCCCACGATTTGCACAGAACGATCTTCGGCGAAATACTATCGCTAGAATCGGCCAATTGAGTAGTGGAAAGGACGACTTTCCTTCAGATTGTGATGAGTTCGACTCTTCCAGCTGCTATACTTCGTCCATGCCTTCTGGGCTTTCACTTTCTTCTGTTCTGGCCAACTCCGATTCGCCATGCCGAAAAGAATCGGCCGATTCAGGAGTGGAAATTGACAAAACTGACGATTATTTTTTCTGATTGCAACGATTTCACCTCTTCTGGCTTACATAATTCTTTGATGTGCTCTGGGCCACCAGTAGCACCTGTTCTGTTCCACTTCAAACCGTTACACTAAAGTACTATCCTAAGAATCGGCCGATCCTAAGAAGGTGAAGCTTTTGAGTTTTCTTCAGATTGCAACGAGTTCAGCTTTTTTTAGCTACGTACCTTACAGTACTTCCTCGATGCACCCTTGACTTTCACCCTTCTGGCTAACTCCGATTCGCTAAACCGAAGTAGCATTCCAAGAATCGGTCAATTCGCTTGTGGAAATCAGTTGAACTGACGATTTTCATACAGATTGCCCTTGCATGTATTTCTTCGATACACTCTGGCTCTGCCTTGTTTAGTATTTCTCAAGGTATTTTTGTCTCGGAAAATCCGCACCCCTTAAATTATAATCTGTACCTCCTAAATTTTTTTCTGTCCCTGAAATTTGCTTTTTGCGCTCCCTTAGAATTTGTACCCTTCAAAACTTTTGCCTCCTAAAGTTTTCTGTCCCTGTGACTTCTTGCATCTTGTATTTTTCGGGATGTTTTTAGTCACGCTTTAATGAAAATTTTGGGTTGGGTTCTAAAAATTTTCGGGGTGTTTTTTCTTGGCAGGCGGTAAAAAATTAAAGCGGGATTAAAAACATCCTGAAATATACAACGAGCAAGAAGCTACAGGGACAGAAAATTTTAGGAGGCAAAACTTTTGAAGGCTGCAGAGTCTGACAGCTTGGAAGCTGACACTGCTAACGTGAGGCAGATTGCTAAACAGGTCGGGGTTCGATCGATTCAAGTGTCAAAAGCAAAGCGTTTGGGTCATCAGAAGGTTGCCGGCAGTTCTCGCCCTCTGCTTGTCGGGTGGTTGAAAGGATGGTAAGCAAAAAGTCCGATTTTTTATTAAAGCAAGGTTTTTTTTGGTTTTTGTCATTAAAATGAGCTAAAATATGCCATTCTGTCTGAGCTCATTTATATCTAACGAGGGTGGGCATGGGCATCGGCCTGATGGGTCAACCTTTTCATTGAAGGGCTTCATTATCGCCAATACCCTGTTCTGCGATTCTCTACTTAATTGATATCAGATCGCTGATTGCATCAGTGCTTGACTGATAATAAGCAGCGAGAAGAGCAGTTTGCTCTTTCAAATTTTCTGATTTTCTTGCATAACTATAAATATAGATATCGATATCGATCGATATTGAGCTGAAAATATCGATATCGATATCGAATATCATCGGAACACTACCAAAAAGTCCGATTTTTGGCTAAGATCAAGGTTTTTGGCTTATTTTTCATTAAAGTAAGCTAAAATAAGCTATTTTGAGCTCATTTACACCTAATCCAGGCATAATTTAATCATAATTTTCTATACAACATTCTTCCAAAAAAATCCTGAGGGGGTAGGTCAGAGCCTGAGGGGGGCCAACCCACCCTCAGCCCCCCTTTGCCCATGTCAGAACTGATGCGTCTCGTCTCTAGGGTATTTTTATACAGTATAGATAAAAAAGATGTCCGGCAAACCATAATCTGCACGAGCAGTGCGAGTGTGCCAGCCGCACCATACTGTAAACATAGCGGCGCCGCAACGCTCCATACTTGCGCCAAATTCAAACCGCTACAGTCCTGTCATACCGCTTCAAGTCTCCAGGTCTTAGAGATGTTCACGAGCCTGAAAAGCTCGGCTCGTGAGCCCAGATCGAGCGAGCTTATCAAGGTTACAAAGCTCGCGGTCCGAGCCGAGCCGAGCCCAGAACGCGCTACAAACTTAAAAATGTGTAAAATTTAATTAAATTATGAAAATAATGAGCTTTTGTATGTAAAATTCGTTTGATTTCAATGTTTGCTGCATTGTTTTGTTTGTTTGTGCATGCGTTTGTTTCAATGTTTTGTTGCATTGCTGCTATGAAACAGAAAAAATCGCCTAAGTCGTGAGGAAAAGCTTTAAGTATTGATATTATGGTCTTACTTTTCAATTTTTTCGAGCTTTTCGCCAAATTTTAAGCTCGCGAGCCGAGCTTGGTGGTGCGCACAAACGAGCTGAAGCGAGCTAACCTAAATAGAACTCACAATCGAGCCGAGCCGCAATTTTTAGGCTCGTGAACATCTCTACCATCGTTTGTGCGTACCTCCAAGTTCGCTCAAGCTCGGCTCGAGAGCTTTAAATTTGGCAGAAAGCTCGGAAAAAATTAAAAGTAACACCATAAAATCAATACCTAAAGCGTTTCCTCACTAATTATGTAATTTTTATGTTTGCCTGCTTAATTGTCTCTGCACGAGAAAACGGGCCAAAAGTGATACACTGGCGGGTAAAAAAATTCAAAATCGTTTTTGAAAGCTCTAATATCAATACTGTAGGACAGTTTCCGATGTAGAAGAAAACGAATCTGGTATGCAAATTTTCCTAGCTAAATTTCTACTATAGTTATGGTTGGGGAAACCTTTTGACCCAGACCAAATTATTTTTTCTGAATCAGTGAAATTAAATACTTTAAATTAATCAAAACGGGAACGCTGAATCTTTGTGGTGTTCTTCGTTTCAACCAGAACCTTCGAAAAATGCGATTTTTCACGACTTCAAAATTTCAATCGAGCATATCTCAAAAACTAGGCAAATTCATTCGGAGCTGTTTACAGTTCTAAACATTTCGTAACATAAGCTTTCGATTCATAAAAAATATTGGGGGTCATCAATAGTAGACGGCCACTTTATGGCCTCTGAAGTTTGGGTGTCAGTAAAATTCTGCCTATTTTTTACATTTTCGGTTTTAACCAACACATTCAAATGACTGGTGTTTCGTCTGATGTATTCCTTTTTTCAAAATGGCTTATACCGTTGAAGAGGGCTTGATTTGTAGATTAATTTGATATATTTATGTCAGACAATAGAGATAGTATACCAGCAAAAATAGTTTTCTGTTGTCAGATTCCAGAACCATCGGTAAATTTTTGTGCATAATTCAAGCGTTTTTGCTAACATCTAGAAAAGATGGGAACCATGATTCTGTATTGGGTTGAACTGTATGCAGTGCTCAGCACGAAAAAATGAGTCTAGCAAAAGCCGACAGTGGAGAGGCAATGGCTCTACTGTTTCTGCTGCAATGCAGAGTTTATAGTCCAGACACCAGTGCAACTGAAGTACCAGTCAGCAAAGCACTTTGATAATAATCTTGATGCACGAGAGAAGAAGAGACTGGTTGCAACCTGTTCAAGTGGCGATTCTATCACTTGCAGCTACAAACCAAGAACTCACTCTATGGCATCAAATCTTGGAGTCAGAATACTTGCAGAATACTTGCCCACAGCAGCAGAATCCTCAAGTGTGACAGTGGAGAGAGAATTGAAAAACCAAACTGCCTCCAAACAGCGTCTACTACCCATCTAATCAAGCTTTACCAAGTGTACTGCTCTGAGATTGGCTACAAACATGCACCTTGTGAGCGAGTCCTCCACAAGCTTGTGACCATATTTGCGGCTTCACTGCAGAAAAAAGTGTGACAGGGGCTAGACAACACAACAACAGATGGGGCTGAAGCTTTCTACTGTTTGTTTACAATCCTGACACAGTTGAGCAGCATGGTGGAAACATCCGCGCTGTGAATGCAATTCAATGTGGGTTGAAGAAACAGTTCAAACGGTACTTGAAACTTGACTTTCCTGCACATGTGCGTCAAGGAGGCCCATGCAAGACACATTATGCAGTTTTTGCTTTGAGTGATGAGCACTCAGAAGAATAAAAACTGGTGATGTATGTGAGCATGGTCACAAATGAAGAGTTTTTTTGTAACAAAGAAAAAGAACACACACAAAGAGCCTTGTTTTTCAGCATTCTTGAGGGCTGTTTGATATCGTCGTTTGCTCAAACCTGGTATGAGCTGCAAGATCTCTTTGCGTGATCTTCCACTGGCCACAATAATCGCCATAATCTGCGTTTTCATTTTCCTTGAATCTGAATTGAGGTAACCCCCTTGACGCACATGTGCAGGAAAGTCAAGTTTCAAGTACCGTTTGAACTGTTTCAACCCACATTGAATTGCATTCACTGCGCGGATGTTTCCACCATGCTGTTCAACCTGTGTCACGATTGTAAACAAACAGTCGAAAGCTTCAGCCCCATCTCTTGTTGTTTTGTCTAGCCCTGTCATACTTTTTCTGCAGTGAAGCCGCAAATATGGTCACAATCTTGCAGAGGACTCGCTCTCAAGGTACATGTTTGTAGCTAATCTCAGAGCAGTACACTTGGTAAAGCTTGATTAGATGGGTAGTAGACACTGTTTGGAGGCAGTTTGGTTTTCAATTCTCTCTCCACTTTCACACTTTAGTGTAGAGACCTGCACGGGCCGGGCCTGGTCGCACTACAGAGGATTTTTAGAGGATTTCAGCCGGGCGAGCCACAAAAATTGCATTTTCATAAGGACCGGGCCGGGCCTGGGCCGCAAAAATTGGGTTTTCCGGACTGGCCGGGCCGTGAAAAAGGCGGCCCGTGCAGGTCTCTACTTTAGGGTTCTGTTGCTGTGGGCTACATCTTGCAAGTATTCTGACTCCAAGATGTGATGCCATGGATTGAGTTCTTGGTTTGGAGCTGCAACTGATAGAATCGCCACAATGTCACTTGAACAGGTTGCAGCCAGTCTCTTCTTCTCTCGTGCATCAAGGTTATCAAAGTGCTTTGCTGACTGGTACTTCAGTTGCACTGGTGTCTGGACTACAAACTCTGCATTGCAGCAGAAACAGTAGAGCCATTGCCTCTCCACTGTCGGCTTTTGGTAGACTCATTTTTTCGTGCTGAGCACTGCATACAGTTCAACCCAATACAGAATCATGGTTCCCATCTTTTCTAGATGTTAGCAAAAACGCTTGAATTATGCACAAAAATTTACAATGGTTCTGGAATCTGACATCAGAAAACTATTTTTGCTGGTATACTATCTCTATTTGTTGTGTCGCCCCAACGTCCGCCGCCAAAGGACTAGGGTTTGGTTACACATCACTCATCGCTTAGGCATGTTTATATTAATGCAGCCGGCGGCGGACGCCACAGGTGTTGAGAGAGTCTGGTTTTAGCCCTTGCTACAGGGCGGTCTGTTAAAAGTTTTGTGTCTCTAGTAAAGCCTGTATGTACGCACACCCTACGTACACTATACAGAGGTCAACACATTAATTGGCGACGCAGTACCTAATTCGAACTCAGGAGAATCATGGCTCACCCGTCACCCTCCCTTCCGGCCCCGCCTCCATTCTGGATGGATGCCAGTGAAATGCCGCACTTCCGCGGCTGGTACAGCCGGTTTGATAACTGGCTGGCTCTCCTGTCCGATTCCCTGCCAGAAGGACAGCAGCTTACGGACACTCGGAAAAACCGGTTGCTCTACCAGCAGCTGGGCACTGAGGGTGGTCGTCAGTTCAGCACCCAGCCGATCGTTCAGGACATTACTGAGACGACCTACGCCAACTTCTCCACAGCCGTTCGGACTTTTTTCGACAAGCCGACCAGCATCGTGCGTGCTCGCTACGATTTTGCCACTCGCATGCAGGCTTCCTCAGAGTCCATCTCGGACTATCTGACTGAACTTCGATCGCTTGCAGTGGACTGTCGTTTCGGAGCGGCCGAGAACGAACATTTGGCTACACAGCTGGCCATTGGTTGCTTCAATCCCGATGCCAAGCGTGAGTTGTTGCGCCAAAACGACTTGAATTTGAATGATTTTGTGACTATTATTCAATCGGTCGAGTCTGCTGCCTCTGATTTGCAAAATATGTCTGTTTCTCGTTCTGTTTTAGGGCCTAAGGTTGGGGCGTTGGGTTCTAGTTCAACCAAATCTCAATCTTTCAACAAAGGGGGTAGCTCGGGCGCACATCCTGGTGGTAAGGGACGGTTTCGAGCCAAAACTTCGGCCAAATCCACAGCTGACCCAAAGCCCTGTGCTGGTTGTGGTCAGTTAACGCACGCGCATAAATCGCCGCAATGCCCGGCGCTAAACGTTGAGTGCCGATTTTGTCACAATATCGGTCACTTTGAGCGCTGCTGTTTTAGTAAACGACAAGCCGGCGCGGGTCGTCAAAAAGCGCTGCGGCTCAGCAAGTTGGCTAGTACGCCGCACGCGCCAGACTCAGAGTTTCACTGCCGCATGTTTGTGCTCAGTCGCAAAGGTTTTGTGCCGATTGACTGCGAGATTGATTCTGGCTCGGACGCCACTACGGTCACTAGCTCGCAGTACAATGCGCATTTCGCTGACATGCCGCTTAGCCGCCACAATTGCCCGTTGCGCAATTTTGACGATAGTCCTATCGCAGGTGTGCGCGGCTCATTCGGGGCTAACGTTAGCATCAACGGTCGCATGCAACATGCCCGCATTTACGTAGTCAGTGACTCATGCGTGCCAGTAGTGGGCAAGAATCTCATTAAGCCCTTGAAACTGCTGAAAGTTGACAGTGCTGTGCGCTCGGTCAAAGCCACAGCAGACGCAGCGTCACGCGATTATGCCGCATACATCGCCGAGCACTTTCCCAGTTTGTTGTCCAACAAAATTGGTTGCTTTCCAGACTTTCAGCACCACATTCAGCTTTCTGATAACGCAGTTCCGGTTGCCAAGAAGCTGCGTCCAGTGCCGTTCGCTCGACGTGAACAAGTGGCCATAGCGGTCAAGGAGATGGATGACAATGACATCTGGGAGCCGGTAGACAAAGCTCAGTGGCAGTTGCAGATGGTCACGCTGCCCAAACCGGATGGCTCATATCGGATCACGTCTGATCTCTCACCTCTCAACCAATACGTTGTGCCTGACCGCTACCCAATGCCTAACGTGAAGGAGCTGTTCCTGGAATTGCAAGGCGCCAAGCTTTTCAGCAAGTTAGACATAGCTAAGGCGTTTTTCCACATCCAGCTGGACGAAGCCAGCCGCGACTTAACTGCCACGCTAACGCACCAAGGGCTGCGCCGCTACAAAAGGCTTCCGATGGGTCTCAAGGACTCAGCCGCGGTGTGCCAGCGCCTTGTTGCTCAAACGCTCGCAGAGTGCAAAGGCGTGCAGGCCTACATTGATGACATAATTGTGTACGGCGCTACTCAGGCAGAGCATGATAGCAATTTGCACGCAGTTTTGCAGAAGCTCGCTGCCAAAGATTTTCGCTTGAATTTGGCAAAATGCATGTTTGCTGTTTGCGAAATTCCGTTCTTGGGTCATGTGATTACGGCCGATGATGGTATCCGGCCGGACGCTAAGAACTTGGCGCCAATTCAGAATGCACCATGCCCGCGCACTAAAACGCAACTGCTGTCGTTTTTGGGCATGATCAATTACTATTCAGATTTCTTGCCTGATCTTGCTTCTTACGTGGAACCGCTGCGTGCGCTGACGCGCAAAGGCACTCGCTTTGTGTGGGATAAACAGTGTCAACTTTCTTTCAGCACATTGAAGCGAATGGTTGCCGCCAAGCTCCAGATTTACACGTTTGACCCCAACAGTGAGACGTTCCTGACAGTGGACAGTTCTGATGTGGGACTCGGAGCAGTTCTCAGCCAGATGCAAAACGGACGCGAAGTGCCAATCGCATTTGCATCACATACCTTACAGCCGCGCGAGCGCAATTACTCCACTAGTGAACGCGAAGCTTTAGCTGCGGTTTGGGGCTGTGAGTATTTTGAGAAGTACTTACTGGGCCGCACGTTCACGCTGCGGACAGACCACGCCGCCTTGCAAACGCTGTTAGCTAGTCCGCAAGCTGACCAGCGCAAGTCTAGCAAGTTTGTTCGCTGGGCCGACCGACTGGCCATGTTCGACTACCAAATGGAGTATCGCAAGGCCAGCGAGAATCAAGTCGCTGATGCGCTGTCGCGCCTGTCGCTAAAAGCACAGGAACTCGCTGTGCCTGACTCGCATGACGCTATAATGCTCAAACGCGTTACGGAGCAAGGCTTGCCGCTCTCTGACATTACGCAAGCTACTGCTGCCGACCCGCTGCTGCAATTGGTTTCCCAGTACGTGCGCACGCGCTGGCCAGCCAAAAGTGCACTGAAGCCTGAATTGCGGCCCTATTACAGTATTCGCGACACTCTGTCATTAGAAACTGGTTATGTCATGCGCGAAAACGATCGCATTCTCGTGCCTGTTGCATTGCGCAAGCGCCTGCTTCAGCTTGCTCACCAAGGTCACCCCGGTATGGTGCGTATGAAACGGAAACTGCGCGAGAGTTTCTGGTGGTCTGGTATGGACCGCGACATAGAGCATGCTGTGCGCCACTGCGCTGCCTGCCAAGCTAGTGAGAAATCGGCCGCCAAGGCGAACGTGCCTGTTACAGTAGTTGCGCCGCCCGCTAGTGCTTGGTCCCGCATAGGCATTGACATAACTGGACCGTTTGATGTTGCACCGGTCAGCAAGCGCTACATTGTTGTTGTGGTTGACCACTACTCGCGCTTTCCCGAGGTTCTGTTGACCAACGATATCACTTCCGGCCGCATCACGCGCTGGTTGTCTGACTTATTCGCGCGCTACGGCAACCCCGAGCAGCTTATCAGTGATAATGGCCCGCAGTTTCGCAGCCAGGAGTTCGCTGACTTTTTGCACGCGCGAGATATCAAGCACATGCCGACTGCTGTGTACAATCCGCAGGAAAACGCTGTTGTTGAGGTGTTTAATCGCACTCTCAAGCACGCAGTGCAAGCTTTTGCTGCCGCGCAAACTCCTTGGGAGATTGGCATAGAACGCGTGTTAGCCAACTTCCGTTCTACCGCGCCAATGCCCAACACTGCTAGCCCTGCCGAAAAGTTCTTTGGTCGCAAATTGCGCCTCAATTATGAGCCTGTGTTGCGTCAAGACGCTGTGGTATCACCTACGGCTGCCGCAGAAAGCACGGCTACGCCACGCCCGCAATTGCTGCCACGCAATCGTGGCCCGTTTCGCAAGGGAGATATGGTTCAAGTACGCTTGCCGCATGCACGCAAAGGCCGCTCGCCATTCTCTGCGCCGCTTCGGGTTGTGCAAGTCCTTGGCAAATGGACGTACATGCTTTCCGATGGGCAGAAATGGAATGCGCGCAAAATGAAGCGCTATCATGACCCCAACCAGCAATGGCTTACGGTTGAGCTGGGGGAACCGAACATGCTTGAACCTGCCCCTGCACCACCTCTCCGACGCTCTCAGCGTGTCAACAAAGGTCGTCCGCCCGACCGCTACTCACCCGAACCTTAACGCTTTTAGAGGAGGGGGGTAATGTTGTGTCGCCCCAACGTCCGCCGCCAAAGGACTAGGGTTTGGTTACACATCACTCATCGCTTAGGCATGTTTATATTAATGCAGCCGGCGGCGGACGCCACAGGTGTTGAGAGAGTCTGGTTTTAGCCCTTGCTACAGGGCGGTCTGTTAAAAGTTTTGTGTCTCTAGTAAAGCCTGTATGTACGCACACCCTACGTACACTATACAGAGGTCAACACATTACTATTGTCTGACATAAATATATCAAATTAATCTACAAATCAAGCCCTCTTCGACGGTATAAGCCATTTTGAAAAAAGGAATACATCAGACGAAACACCAGTCATTTGAATGTGTTGGTTAAAACCGAAAATGTAAAAAATAGGCAGAATTTTACTGACACCCAAACTTCAGAGGCTATAAAGTGGCCGTCTACCAACGATGACCCCCAATATTTTTTAATGAATCGAAAGCTTATGTTACGAAGTGTTTAGAACTGTAAACAGCTCCGAATGAAGTTGCCTAGTTTTTGAGATATGCTCGATTGAAATTTTCAAGTCATGAAAAATCGCATTTTTCGAAGGTTCTGGTTGAAACGAAGAACACCACGAGATTTAGCGTTCCCGTTTTGATTAATTTAAAGTATTTAATTTCGCTGATTCAGAAAAAATAATTTGGTCTGGGTCAAAAGGTTTCCCCAACCATAACTATAGCAGAAATTTAGATAGGAAAATTTGCATACCAGATTCGTTTTCTACATCGAAAACTCTCCTAGAATATCGATATTAGAACTTTCAAAAACGATTTTGAACTTCATTTTACCCGTCTGTTGGCCCGTTTTCTCATGCAGAGACAATAAAAATACCATAGCAAACATAGAATTAAAAGAAAATTAGCCTCCAAAAACACAATATTTTCAAATTTTGATTAAATTTTGCACATTTTCAGTTTGTAGCGCGTTCTGCGCTCGGCTCGGACCGCGAGCTTTCTAAGATGGATAAACTTGCTCGATCTGGGCTCGCGAGCCGAGTCAAGCCGAGCCGAGCCGAACCGAGCTTTTTCAGGCTCGTGAACATCTCTACTACCAGGTCTACATTGTACCATACACTTTGTCCAGATAATGCACTACTTCGACTTCGAATTCTTAAACCAAAATTTTTTTCGTTCCAAAATTTTTTTCTCTGTACTTTTCGTGGTGCTTTACTTGCCCCCTCAAAATTTGAATCCTTTAACTTTTTACCCCCTAAATTTTTTTCTTCCGTTTAAAATTTGCGTTCTGAAATTTTTCTGGGTGCATTTTCTTTGCACCCTCGCTTTTTTGTGGGTAAAAAGTTTAGGGTGGACAAAAAACCAGACCGAAAAAATATATGGCGCAAAAATCACAAAAAAGATTTTAGGCAGTAAAAATTTTAGAGGGGTTGAAATTCTAGAGGGGGCAAATAAAGCACCTCCAAATACAGGGAGCAAAAAATTTCGGGCCGAAAAAAAATTAGGAGGTAAGAATTTTTAGGCAGGGGCAAATAAAATCCCGAAAAATACAGGGTGCAAATTTTAAGGGTTGCACATTTTAGGGGACAATTAAAGCGACCCGAAAAACACAGGGGTTAAAAAAACACCACGAAGCCGGCACAGTTGGTGTAGTGGTTTTGGCGCCATAGCCATTGTGCGCGACGTCGTGCGCTCATCCTCTCGACGCGGCAAGTTTCTTGCCGCAGAGTTGGTCGTCGGCGCAAAGCTCCACCAAGGCCACCGAAAGCTGGTGACAGCAAGTAAGTAAAATGGGAACCGACTGGATCTACCGTTGCACCAAAGCCGCTCCACAAAGCATGCCGCGTTGGAGAAGAAGATCTACGATGTCAGAAAGTGTCTGAGAAACCAACTATGCCAGGAGCGCTCTGGCATATGGGCACCGGCGGCCATTGGGAGCTGTCAGCATCATGGCATCGACACGCCGGCCGCCCTCATGGTGACCGGCGCCCAGCAGCATGGCTAGAAGTGGCTGGCAGTGCAAGAAGAGCAACGTCCGAGATGACGAATCATGGGGGTCGCGAATTGGACCACGAATCTGATCGTAGGCCGTAAGTCCCAATCGGATCGGATCGAAGCACCCTGATAAATTCAGGGCAGACTGTATCGGAGGCAAATGGACATTCTGGAGGAAAATTGTCAGTTTTACTGATTGCCGCAACCGAATCGGCTGATTTGGTTAATACATCGGCTTAGCGAATCGGAGTTGGCCAGAGCATGTGTGAGTGAAAGCTCTGACAGACCGTATCGAATAAGTACCGGAGCTACAAGATTTGAAATCGTTGCAAACTGTAGGGAAATCGTCAGTTAACTGATTTTCACAACAGAATCGGCCGATTCTCGGTATAGTATTTCGGAATTATGAATGGTAGGTTGCCAAATGAGATGTGAGTGTTAGCACAAAAGCGCACTGAAGAACTATCATACCTTGAAGATTTGAAATCATAGCAATCTGAAGGAAAATCGTCAGTTTCACTGATGTCCACAACTAATAGATCGGCCGATTCTTCATATAGGACTTCGCTGAAGATCAGTGGTGCGCGAAATGCGAGTAGCTGCTTGGATGATCCAAGTGATGAACGATCTGGGAGGCAATGAGTGGCAGGCAGGCCTGAATGGGACTTGAAGCAGGGTGCCAGTGCGTAAACGATTTGAATTTGGCGCTCGCCCGGAGCGTTGAGGCACCGCTTTGGTTACGGTGTGGTGCGGCTCGCACGCTCGCACCGCTAGTGCAGATTAGGGTTTGCCGGATGGGCACCTTTTTTCGAACTTTACTAAAACTTTTTCGAACTTTACTAAAACGGCTCATTCTCTGTCGGATCTTGATCGATTTGGCTCAAATTTTCAGCAAAAAGTAACAAGACAACTGGCTGCATATTGTGCAAGTTTGGTGCAAAACTTCTGACTCATGATTATTTTGTGACTCGAAGAGAAGGAATCAGCAGTTTGGTCCACGGTAATTTAATTTTTTTCGGTAATACAAGGAGTACAGGTCTAAAACTTGCAAGCATCGGTGCGGGAACTGGAAAGTCAACAGGGAGTCATGGAAAAGTCATGGAATTTAAAAAATGTTACGGAAATAGGGAATGGTCAGGAAATTTGGTGTCTGGTTGGGAAAAATTTGATATTGGCAGAAACATCTGGCCGTCAAATGGTCCTGTCGTCAGAACTTTAGACAACACACTTTTAAAGATCGGTTTTGAAGCTTTCAAATGGTATATAACATGACCAGATTTGAACGATTTTGGAATTTTGCCAAAATAATCGATCATCGATATTTATCGATAAAACTTGTTAATT
Source organism: Sabatieria punctata (assembly GCA_030248155.1). NCBI lineage: Eukaryota > Metazoa > Nematoda > Chromadorea > Araeolaimida > Comesomatidae > Sabatieria > Sabatieria punctata. The sequence goes on from JASANB010007075.1 coordinate 31,252, forward strand.
TATAATTAATTGTGATCATTAAAAACATTGATTTCTGTTTGGGATCGGTTCCTGATTCCCCCAGCTACACCTGATCCGAAAATTCTTTCAGAAAATTGATTCCTGAGTTGTTGTTGTCCTGAGGGGAGTCTGAGTCTGCAACCCCTCTGAGCGCCCCTTTGCCCATGTCTGTTGATCGAACTCCTGGACTCATAGCAGAGTAGGGCGCTCCTTAGTACAGACATGGGCTAGCATTTCGGCTGATGGTGGGTAGAATTTTCAATTCCTGAGGGGGGTAGGAGCGGCTGAGGAGATGGGAAGCCAAAAAGTCCGATTATTGGCTAAAATTACGGTTTTTTGGCTTATATTTCGTTGAAATAGGTTAAAATAAGCTATTCTGAGCTCATTTACACCTAATCTAGCATACAAGTGGTAGGGGGAGGGAGCGAAAATAAAAATCTAACAAACGTTACTAGAGGCTGCTAGAAAGCCTCCAGATGTGTTTTTAAGCCACAGAAATCGATTTCGGCAACTACGCAGCGTTTCTCCAGGCGATTAACCGGAAAATTTTCTCAAATTTTCACCGAAAAATTTTTTAACGAAATTTGTGTTGGAAATCTAGTTTTTTTGGGCAGTTTTTGTCAAAAACTCAACTTTAACTAAAAAGTTTTGTATTTTAAGTGAAAATTTTGAATTTTCCGGCAAAATATGTTCAAAAATTCAAATTTCCCGCCAAAATTTGAATTTCGCGATAAAAATTTTAGCATTGCGCCAGCATGGAAACATGGCTGTCCCCCTCTGAGCTGCGTACTATGTACATGTATGTAATCTATGCATACTTTTACACAACTTTCTATTCAAAATTCTTCCAAAAATTTCCTGAGGAGGTAGCGGCCGGCTGAGGTGGGTTAGATCAGAGCCTGAGTAGGTCAACCCCCTCCCTTGCCCATGTCTGCCTAAGTATATTATGCTGTGTACCTTTAACTCACTTATTGTGTGGCTTTTAGGTTGGTAACTAATTCTGTAGCAATGCTTTCCGCCCAAGACTGGGCCGACTACGAGCGTTCTGAGCAGCTTGAATCGAAGTCTATCAACGACCCGCTAGAAACTCCCTACCTGTCTCTCTACGAGGCTCGAGAACTACTGGAAAACCTGCGGCACAATCTATGCAACATCTATGAACAGGACTGCTCTGAGTGTTCGGCGGAGGTGACCGGCGTTTTGGCGGGTCTCTACCTCAAACTCGGTCGCAACTTTTACCAAACCGACGAGACGAAGCACGGCGAGGAGCATTGCATTCAGGGCTTGGCAGTTTTGGATGTAGACATAAACGACCTTAGCCAGCAAAGTCTGTTGTCGGCGGCGAGTGCGTTGCTACCGGAAACTGTAGATGCTTGTATTGGTCTACTCAACTATTTGGGATTCATCTACGAAACTTGGGGAGAACACGAGAAGGCTAAGAAGTGTCTGGGCGACGCCGAGACTGTCTACGCAGCTTACAAAGTGCAGGTGCGTTGTTTACTAGCTTGAATGGAGCTCTCAATCCTTCTGATTAATTAAATCGAATCACATTTTGCGTATCTGCAGCATAAACCGTTCGATCTCCTTTCTAGTTGGTGGGGGATTTTCTGAAAAAGTGTGTTTACGGTTTTGGACATGCAATAAATCAGTTAATTACCGGCACTCCAGTAGTTTTCCTCTCGTTTACCTTGCAATCCGAGGAGCCAAAGTAGCCCCACATTCTTCTTCTTCTTCTGGTCGGCTACTTGCTCTGAATTAGAGGCATTTACATACATGGAAAGGAGCAGACATGGGCTAAGATTTCGGCTGAGGGGTAGAATTTTGAATTCCTGAGGGGGGCTAGGAGCGCCTGCGGGGGGCTGAGGGGGTGGTAAGCCAAAAAGTCCGATTTTGTTTTTTTTTTTGCAAAATTGTCCGAATTTTGCATCGCCAGAGCAGCACGAACCCTGTTCTTCCCGATTTTCAATTTTTTCTGGAACAGCAACAAACTCCATTTTTAAAGTTCTTTCCCAAGCTTGTGCGTGCGTGCTTGTACTTAAACTGAGGTGCAACTTACGCAGATCAGTTGGACGGCTGAACGGAAAGGCGGCGTTTGCCATATTGGCTGCCATGAACCCCACTATTAGAAGAATTAGACCGGTCGTCATGTCTGATAGGTGTCAAGAAAAAGCAGACCTTTCGCGAGTGACGGTAATTAATACCTTAAGCTATCTGAGCCCCAGAAGCCATAATGCGACTTATTTGCGTAGGTAGTGAGGCAGCCAAATTGAGTCAATCCGTGTATTGTAATTTCTCTAATGAAAAGGCACCGCGAAAGCATACCATGCCAACCAGATTTCGATTTTACACGCAAAAGGAACTTGAGAGCATACGTGGGCTGGGAAAAATGGAGATAAATGAGCCTGGTAGTGAGGGGTAGGCCGAATTCGCTAAAAAAGGCGTCGCCAAGGTTTTCGGTGAGGCACCTATTCTGTTAACTCAGAGAAAACGAAATTACTGCACTAGAGAGCAGAGAGCCCGGTCTGGGTAGTTTGCTTGCAATAGGCAGGTATACAAAGCTCAGAAAATTCGGATACAGTGCAAAATTTCCACAAATCTTGAGAATAACCAGTGGACTTTAACCTGAATCTATTGTCTACGAGTTTTCGAAGACGATCTGTTGTTTAGTAGAGAAATAAAAGGGAAGGAAATGAATAAGAAGCAAAAATGAAATAGACAAAATAATAACAGCTACTCTGAATTAGGTTTCGACCACAAACCTTGACCTAATTCAGTAGTTTATCAGTTAGGTCTCATCAGAAGATCCTGATAAAAGCAACAAGCAAAAAACTGCTTGATGGCAAAAACCTTTGGTACACAGGTAAAAAAAAGCATAACAGTGACTACATAAAAGGATAACATAAAGCACAGATCAATAAACAGAGTGAGGTACTTACATACTCGCCACTGCTCCCGGAGGAGGTTCTCTGCCTTTTAGATGGCCTTTCCTCTTCCATGCTGAAGGCAGTGCCAACCACTCAGCCAGCCGAAAGCAGGCAGAATAACGCATCAAAACTTCTCTGGCTTCTCGACTTTTATAAGCTCAATCCATTGGCAGATGCAGTAAAGTGCTAAAAGACAGGGTCCCATCACGTTTAGCATAAAATTGAAGATGAGACGGTGAATACATACAGTTCAGGGAAAGGTCAGGGAATTTTGCTATACAAAAGCCGCACGAACCCTGTCGGGAATACTGCCAAAAAATTTTTGGGAACAATAAAATTTTCTGAAAACCCTTGTGAAAAACACACAACGGAATGTTCAAATCGACAACAAACCAATATCTGTAATTAAATGTTCGCAAATTTTACTTGTTAAATGAGAGTTTTTGCAAATTTTGAGGTTTTAGGTATATTCTCAACAGGTGTCCCAAAATATATGAACATTTCATTTTGCTGCTATTTCCGCAAATGTTGATCAAATAAGCTGAAATTAGGAACAGAACAGAAATGCAAAAATTCAGGAAATTTTGTTTGTTAAAGTTTGGTGCACCAGGCTTGACCATATCCTGAGAAAATGAAGCATGAAATTGGTAATTTCAAAGTCTATAGATAACATAAAAATTAGAAGCTTTGTTTTTGCTATCATTTCCACAAATACTGAAACTGCTAAAATGCGGGGAATTTAATGTATGAAACTCATCCATGGAGAATGACGCTTGCTTGAGAAAATACAGTATCCGGAAGGTCTGTTTTCCTGAACTGTTCATTAAAAACCTGGTATCAAGCCTGGCCCTGTGCGTGCACCAACCTTTCGCACTAAAATTCACAGGATTTTACCGCATACAGTGTTTAGCTTATTTGCTCAACATTTCAGTGCATCTGTAAACAAACCACTTAATGTTGCACCGATACCATGTATGTCGTTGTTTCCTTGACTGTAGTAGTGTTGAATAGAAATGATTTTGTGCTTTAGCAAGAAGACCAGGTCCCACTGACCTTGGAAGATTGTCTACAGCGTCTGTGTGGAGTCCACGATGGTTCCGTGGATGCCGACCAAATGTGGAAGTGCTTCGAGAGTCTTCACACTCACACCGTTTACTTTCTAGCGCAGGTAGACTTCTGGTGCCATTGTTTCGGTTCTTTTGTATCTCCTGTAGTGCAGCTAAACCGCTTTAGTTTCGTTTATTTACCGGAAATTAGAAAAGAATTCTCGTAAAACTTTCTTCCCAGAAAAAATCGGTGTATTGAAATAATGGCATCTGGGGTCCCTGATCTGGTGGTTTGACCGTGCCAATACGAGTTGCAGGCGGTCAGTTGAAAGTTGTAGGTGTACAAGAACGCAGGAGAGCTGAACTTAGCAGCTAATTACTGCGAAAAGACGCTGGTGCGTCAGCTAGAAAGTGGTGACTTCGAACCAATCGAATGGTCGTTGAACGCTGCCACCTTGTCGCAGTATTACGTGTCCAAGGTAAAAGGCAGTTACAGTCAAATACAGTCTTCCTTCTGTTAATGAATCGTCTCTAATTGAATGATAAAACTAAATTGTTTTTTGCTCTTGTCTGCGTTTCACTCGATTTCTCTCTAATGGGGCTAAAACTGAATAATGCGCTTTGGTTTTAGGCCAGTTCAAAGAGCAGCAACTTTACGTTGGCTCGTCATTGTTTGGCAGCTGCAGAATCAGTGATACTACGTTTTGAGGAAAACAGTCCCAAATTTAAAGAGAACAAAGACTCGCTAACTGCAGACCAGCGTTATGAGATGGAAGAGGAGGAAGAAAAGTTGTTGAATTGTAAAGCCGATGTTTATCGGTTGGTTATTAATATAAATTATTTTTTCTATGAGTATTACCTACCAACTCCAGCGGTTTTTTAGCTGCTGGAGCAAGTACGGCATTGCACTACTGGAAACAACTAAAGAAGAGACAGTAGATCTGGAAGATATCCAACAGGAAGTGGCTTCTAGTGGCGGACTGGATTTATGCATGGGTGAAGTGTGCCCTCTGTTTCCTCAGTTGGATTTGCAGAAATACGAAGATCAAGTATGCAAACTTTGCTATTAGCTGTTTTTAACTGAGTTTTAGGTGGCCGCTTCAGTTCCTGTCACTTTTTCGGAAGCCCGCCCCGTTTTTCTCAGCGTTCAAAGTTGGATCGGCAAGGCTAAAACTTTCTACAACATGGAAGAACGCGCTACGGATGCCGTTGAACTTATGCAAGTAACTACAATTAAAAATAGTTTTAAAAAACCAGCTGCGGGCCAAAGTTTTCTGATCTCATTTATGGTTATGAAACTGTTTGCAGGACCATTCCCGAGTCTTTAAAGCGCTCATTGAGTATGAGACAGAGGTGGAACGTAAATGTAAAATGCACAAAAGAAGACTAGACTTATTGACCTCTGTGTTAGAGGTAAAGTTGCACTTTTATCCGTATCTCGTTTGCTTGTGCAACACTAACAAAATTTAACTAACATACTTCAATCAATAATCAATGACAAAAACAACACAAAAAAGTACAGTTACAACAAGAATACAAAATTACAACAGACAGAGGGTGGTAGTTAGTATCTAATATATCCTCGTCAGTTCATTCCTAAGCTTTACTGCATTTGCACGTTTTCGGCCCTGCCACTACAGACGCCGGAGCAACAGAATTTGTAGCCTTCTTCATGTGTAGCAACTTGAGAAATTCGTTCTGTAACTTAGGTGAGAACATTAGCAGAGCGAAAGGATTCACCAGAGTGAACAGTAAGCTGGTGGTAGCTAAGCATGCCTTGTGCAGAGCGGCATTTTTGTTCACAAACTTCGGGTTCAGGTACACGTAGTAGTTGTAAGCTGTCATCAGACAGAAGCTGAGGAAAATGACGAATCCATTCACGGCCAACTTGAGCGACCGGCGATGGCGCTTCAGTGCGGCCTGGTCGGCCAACGCGGCAGTGATTTGCTTGCGCGCACGTACGAACATGAACGCATACATGCAGACCAGCACAGAGCACAAGATCAGTGAGAGCAGGGTGAACTGAGCAAACAAACCCTTGCGACAAGCCAGTGTGGTACTGGTCAGCTTCATGCGACTGGTGCTGTTACCCAGGTAGATGTACTTGAAGCCACAAACCCCCAGCTGCCAGTATGCAGTGCTCACCACTGCCAGCGCCCACTGGGACACCAGAGCCAGTGTGCCTTTCCATTCCTTCCACAACTGAAAGATCTGATTGCAGTTAATCCAAGAGTACATATGCATTGTTGCACACTTTTGCAGCCAGGCACATAACTCCATATATGGCACCGGTATATATATCAGGTATGGCGTTGTGTGCCTGACTATAACAGCTAACCATAAGTGCTTCAAGACTGTTTGTATCTCAGCTGATGCATTTACATTGTACATACATTTATATAATCAATCCAAAACGCACCGTTCCATGTTTGTATGGAATGGCGAAGGCCAATAACCGGTCAGTGCTGACCAAGGCCACTCCAAAGAATTGGCAGTACTTGAGCCACCAGTAGGTGACCATACTGAAGCCGGCCAGAGTGCCACTGCCCCATTGGTAGAACCAAATCATCCATCCCCATGTGGGGAACATGTACAGTCCATAGAATACGAGCAGAAAGGCAATGTCTGCGGTGGCCAGGTTGATTATAAAGAGCCAGTACTGACCCTTGAAGTGGTCACTGCGATGTTTTATTATTGTGAACATAACACCGCCATACAAGACACCACTGAAAATGGTGGTGGCGAACAGAAGGTTGTCGTAGATGCAGTAGCCGTTACAAACAACCATTCTTGAGGCTGTTTGCAATGCAATAATGAATGAAGCTGCTAAGTCCTCATCTTGAATTGTTGGCTTAAGCCAGAACGAAAGGCAATTACTGTTTATTGGGGACCCTGCTCAGACTGTGTCCGTGCACTTTAATTAAGTACAAATTGACTGGTAATTTCTATCATTTTGATTTAGACGAATCAAGCGTATTGTTAGCTAGTGCTACGGACTCAGATTCCATTCCGAATGGACTTGATTAGGCATCAGTGATTACCGCTGCGTGAGGAAAACAAAAGGCTCAGCCTGGTTTGACAAAAAGTCCAATCTGAATCAGGACACATTGTAAAACTGCACGTGCATTTTAACTGCGAGCGCACGTATGTAAAAACGTAAAACACTGCAATTGAGCTGAAAACGTACTGAAAGACATTGCAAATAGCGATGTATGTTAGCATTTTGACCAAGTAATGTTTTTTAGAGAAATATCTTGCATAAAAATAAGGTTTTCAAACAATTTTAAAGTTACTCACATGGTTTCGCGGCATTTTCGTAATACTGACTGACGCATGTTTCGCGATTTTTAGTACGTTAACTGCCTAGAACTCAGTCTCCAGGGTTATACATTGAACATTATTAACGATGCTGTTGCCCATTCGAAGCTTTTCCGAGAACGTGCAATTGGATAAATTGCCTGTTATTAGTTGGCTTGTTAGCATGCTAAAGACAGATATAATAGAGTTCAGAACATCCTATACTGATGAAGAAATCCAGAAAACTTGATTTTTGCATAACCATACTCAGCCCTAACTCATTTCTAACTAGGGATGCAAATGGTATAAAAATTACTAAATACCATATAGTGAATGGTATTTGCTGAACCAAATAATACCAAATAGTTATCAGAATAGGTCATGAGCAATTTGAACTGATCTCTCTGATTTTGTGACCCAAATCAAGCTTTACCACGTTCAGATAACCCTTGCACTACTGAAAAAGGAATTTTAACAAGCTCTATAACGTGCTGAAGCTCATCTTCATCTGTCTGTCAGCTGAGGCTAGTTAAATAAGGGCTTTTCAGTCGTACAGGAAACATCTCTGATGTACACCTTTTTTACATGAAAGATAAATACAGGGTGTGTCAAAAAAAACAACCCAGCAGAGTTTTTGCTGTAGCAACCGCAAATCTCAACCAATTTGAATGAATTCTGCTTTAAATGAAAGATAAATAAATTCTTGAAAGACTGGTGAAGGCCCTATTAAGATACGATGCTTAGTTCCTGAGATATTTTCCTTCAAACTCAAAACAGAGATTTTGGCAGTAAACAAGAGCGATTCCGTTGCACTTCACAACAAAACGGATTCCTACTGCTGAGGGGCAACAAGACTTTTACAAATGAAGTAACCAAGCATGTGTGGCACCAGAAAAACCTCGTTACGTTAGCCCTGAGCAGTAGGAATCGGTTTTATTATGAAGTGCAACAGAATAATAAAAATCGCTCTTGTTCATAGCCAAAATCTGTTTTGAATTTGAGTGCAAATATCTCAGGAACCAAGCATCATATCTTAATAAAAGCTTCACCAAACTTTCAAGAATTAATTTATCTTTCATATAAAATAGGACTCACTGAAATCGGTTGAGATTTGCGGCTGCTACAGTAAAAAATCTGCTGGGTTGTTTTAATCTCTGTTGTGCACTTCCAAAATCTCTGTTTTGATTTTGAAAGCAATTATCTCAGGAACTAAGCAACGCATCTTAATAAAAGCTACACCAGTCGTTCAAGAATTTATTTATCTTTCATTTAAAGCAGAATTCATTCAAATCGGTTGAGATTTGCGGTTGCTACAGCAAAAAATCTGCTGGGTTGTTTTTTTTTGACACACCCTGTATATTCTTAAAAGATTGGAGAAATTTTTATTGATGTACTCTGCTTCGATACTGAGATATAGGTCATCAAGGACAAAACAATGTTCGCAATGCACAAAAAGGATTTTTATTATTCCGTTGCACTTCATAACAAAACGGATTTCTACTACTGGTGATGGCTATTAGCTTTGTTGGGGAACGCACGCTCTGTTTACTTCACCAGTGAAGTCTCGTTAGCCCTCAGCAGTAGGAATCTGTTTTATTGTGAAGTGCAACGGAATCGTTCTTGTTCTTTGCCAAAATTTGTTCGACTTTGACGGCAAATATCTCAAGAACTAAACTGTGAATCTCAATGAAAACTGCACCAACCTTTGCAGAATTTATCACTCTTTCATTCAAAGAAGGATTCATACAAATCGGTTGAGATTCATGGTTGCAAAAGTAAAAAAATCTGCTGGGTTGTTCTTTATCACTCTTGTTCATTGCCAAAATCTGTTTTTATTTTGAGGGCAAATATCTCTGGAAGTGAGAACAGTATGCTAATGAAAGTTTCACCAATCTTTGAAGAGTTTATTTGTCTTTAATTAAAAATAAGATCATTGAAATCGGTTGAGATTTGCGGTTGCTACAGTAAAAATCTGCGGGTTGTTTTTTTTGGCGGACCCTGAAAATTCTTGTAGTTCAGTCAGGGTATTTTCCTTCCTTCTAAGCAGGCGAATATGATTATAATTTTTTGAATATAAAAGATAGACCAAACAGCAGTTCCTCAATTTTGCACGCACACAAATATACAAAAGCACAGCATAAAACAGCGTTCTACTTTATTTCGTTTCTTCCTCAGTCTGTCTTCTAATCAACAAAACAGAAGGTGAATATGCTGAAGAATAGCAAACTTTATGTTTTAGGAGTTGAATCCGGCTTTCTTTCTGGCACTGCACCGTCAACTGTTGTTCGAGTGTGGAGAGATCAGCAACGAGATGCTCAGCCTGAAACTCGATGCCATGGATGAAGCCAAGGCCACACCGAACCAGCACCAAGTGCACAAAATCAACTTCCTCGCGCAACAAGGAATCAAATTCTTTCAGAAGTTCGTACCTAACTCCACTCCGTCTTTCGATACTGGGAAACTAAGTAAAATTGTGCACTTCTGAAGAAAAAGCGTGTAACAGTTCAGGTTCGTCGATTCCTTCACGAGGCCGGGCGAGACTCCGCCCACTAAATTCGACGTCGACTCAGTGCGACCGATTGTTCTCTGCCACTTCTACATGGCGAGACTGTGGAACAGACAACTGACGGCAGACCCCAAGCAAAAGCTGCTTAATCTCAGTCATTGTCTCTACCACTACAGGTACGCCGGCTTTGTGACTGATTAACCTCTGAATTGTGTGCTTGTGCTTAAGATTAATTTATAAGTAGCCGTCAATCGCTGAATCGGACTTCGGTAGTTTGTGAAAGTGCCACCGATTGTGGTTATGCCGGTCGACCAGTCTAGATTGATTGGTTGGCAGCGATGCCTGCCACCCAGTATAAGTCTGCCTTTCAGATGGATCGTGACTTATTGCGAGATCACCGACCCGGAATCTCTGTCTGAAGTGAAGGAGGAGTACGATGCCTGTCGCGAAATGGCCGATCTATTGCCGGTAAAAATGGACAGGATCAAAGAAGCTCTGCTCTGAGTCTTCGTATCAGTACTGAGTTTTTCGCTTTATGTCTGTTGTGTTGTCGGCCCCAGAGTTCGTTCCATTACAAGTAATTTCGGCAGAAGGGAGAGGGTGTTTGAAAATATAAAATCACAAACAAACTGGCCCAATCGTCTGCAACCCGGGGAGTAGTGACGCATAGACTTGTTCGTCTCAAAACCAAAGCAGGTTTGCCATTCCATTTTTACTAACACGTCGATAAATATACTACATGTACCTGTGATAAATGAATTGTTAATTTCCCATAGAATACTATACGCAATCGTAAAGCAGAAACGGAACCTGTAGAAAGGCAAGAAAACCAGGAGAAGCGTCTGATTATTATTATTTCATCACCAGCTGACTCGGTTTGGGAGCGTCGATTTTGACCGACGACTTGGACTGCGAACTGGAGTCCTGCGCCGATTTGAACAACAACACGTAGACGTTGTGCACGTTGATGGATATACAGTAGCCGTGCATAATGCAGTATCCGGACTGCGTGCCCCAGTTCCGTCCGGTTTGCACCAGACACTGCCAGAAGCCGCCGTATTTGGCCCGAAAGTGGTTGCCGATCAGATTGGCAGTCTGGCTCTCGCTCTTGGCATTCTGCACCGCGTCCACCACCGTTGTCTCGGCGAACGCTCGCATAGCAGCCGGCATATTGCTCTTGAGCACTTGGAAGCTGGCTATGTGACAGTCCTTGCAGTCCCCCTTGCCGCACTTCCAACAACCCTCGCCCTCCTCGCCGCCTTCCAACCGCTGAAACCACAGTCACTACTAATCTGACAGACCACACGATCGGCAACACTCCCGCCGGGCACATGTTGGGCAAGTTTTTCAGCACAATTTAAGAAACTAAAATTGCCAGTAAAACAGCACTTTCTAGCTGTATGTGGATCCAAATTTGCAATTTTTTAGCATTTTTAGTACTCTACCTACCCTCTCCGTGAATTTGGGCTCAGACCCCCAACAGCCTCGCCCATCGGCATGCATGTAACAGGTCATACACCCTAAGGGGTTGGGGTTAGAGCCCAGATTCCGGTGGAGGGTAGAGTACTAAAAACGCTAAAGCTAGAAAAATCGGAAGAGAAAAAATCGTCCCCGGGGGCGGCGGTCTGGCCCTGTTAGTTGCAACTCTATGTATTAGGCACGTGCCAACGCAGTATGGCAATTAATGCAGGGTTCGTGCGAACCTGGAAAGTCAGGGAGTCATGGAAAAGTCAGGGAATTTAAAAAAAAGTCAGGGAATCAGGGAAAAGTCAGGGAATTTGGTTTCTGGTCAGGGAAAAATTTGATAGCAGCAGAAACATTTCATTGCCAAATGGTCTTGTCAGGCTTTACACAACGCTCTTTTGAAGATCGATCTTCAGACTTTATGTACTACAACTTAAACCGGAAATTTACCCTCTGAATACCGTTTAAATGCATTTTTCAGACCCTATTTTTCAAAATTTTCTCACATAGGTTGCAGTTTTCTCACCCTGGGTAGTCAGGGAATTTTGACTTTGGTCATGGAAAAGTCAGGGAAAGGTCAGGGAATTTTGCTATCCAAAAGCCGCACGAACCCTGTAATGCCTTTCTCCACGAAATGCATATGAGAGGAGAATAGACATTTCAACACACTATTTCAACACGCTTGAGTATGACAGATTCATTTAACCAGGTCATCGGCCGAAGGGAGAGCAGGGGGGATTAAACCAAAATTTCGCGGTAAGTAGAGTACTAAAAGCATACATGTAGCAGGGAGTCTGGGGCGGTCTGCCCCCACCAGACTTAGGCCAGCCCCCCCCCACCGAAACGATTTTCCCGACCCCCTCCGGTTTTTTCTGGCAAGTATTATTTTTTGACAAATTTTTGCGATTTTTTTTGTAATGTCAGACACAAATTTCCAAAATCGCCTGCAAAACAGCACTTTTTAGCTGTAATTGAGCCCAAACTAGCTATTTTTAGCCAAAAAATTACGATTTTTGAGCGAGTTTAAGTGCCCAACCCACTCCCTTTCGCTCAGACCCCCTGGACCGGCGCCAGACCCCCCAACCCCGTTCGGCGGATGACCTGTTACATGTATGACTAAAAGTGGACTTCCGGGCTAAAAATCGGTCAGAAGCGTTAATTTTGTTTGACTGAAATACAGCTAAAAATTGCTGTTTTGGCAATTTTACGGATTGTTTGTTCTAAATTGTAAAAATATCGTTTTCCACAAAGCCAACCCCTAAAACTAATTCTCCGAATCCTTCACTGGTCAGTTTTCTGTTCAGAAGCGGTGTTACTCGCAATTCTATCGAACATATTGTATCTACCTCCTCGTTGTCCTGGTCGTCCTCCAACTGCTGGTCGTGCAAGGCCATATCCAGTATTTCTCTTAGTGCATAGTTTTCCGGCAGTCCCTGATCGGGAATCGGCGTCTCCAGACGACACTCCGGACAGACGATGATGGCCACAGTACCGTGGTCGGTCTGTTTAGTGGAGGAGAGTCTGGCCACACACTTGCAGCACAGAGAGTGACCGCAGACCATCACTTTGGGGCTGGAGAACCCGTCGCAGCAGATCGGACAGAAGATATTGGTGAGCAGAACTTTCTTCGACACCATTTTACTATCTCTCTCTCAGCAGCAGTCAACTCGGCCCAACGGAGCAGTCAACTGACTTCTCTTTTTACGTTCGGTCACACCACCACACCAGCCGTCACGCGCTTAATCAGCTGCTGGCCAGGTTTTTCGGCGAAGAAATAGTAGGTCGAAATTCGTTCGCTAGACACTTTAGACAGGCGTCCATGCGCCAGTGCTCGATGATAATATGAAGTGTCAAATCAAAAATAAAGAAATTATAGATAATCGGTTACGATTTGCGCTTTCGACTTATTCGAATCATGCCAGATTGCATCATATGTTCATGTTGTCTGGAGCATTAAATCGAGGATAGCTTGAGAAGGATGCATGTGGGTGGGTTTGGGTATTAGCAGAATTGGTTTTTCAGGTAACCCTACAGACTTGCTTTTCCTTTCTTTGAAATACCGGGAAACAGCTCTTTGTATTAATAACATCATCATGAAAACATAAAATCTAGAAACTCTGAAACACTTTTTTTTCAATTCAACTCAATTTTCAAGCACTACGCCTTGTGATAAAAAACCCATTGCGTGTAATTGTCACAAATAACGCGCCCAATATGTTTGTAGGGAACGAGTTAAATCTGTACGACCTTGGAATTTCAGGCAGTTTCGCAAAATGACGTCATGCGCCACTTCCAGTCGCCATGCCTACGCATGCTCTCCGGCAAATGCATTACATCGGTGGTTTTACGCAAATTAGACCACCCACGCCAGAACTTCAAACTAACCTTTCGCATTTCTAGAAATGAAAATTACTCAGAGAGGCTGGGTCGTGTCGTGTATGTACTTTCACTGCATTCATATTCACTTACGTCGTTACATTCTGTTACACAACAAAACAGTGCAGGTAAATGCACGATTCAGAATTTATTTTGAAGCCAAAGCAAATACCTACGTAGCTGCTGATTAAAACGGCAGCAATGTAAATGACGTGTGCCAAACATTTTTAGCTCATTTTACGCAGAAAAGAGCAAGAGCTCATGCTAAAAGCGTTTAGTAGAATGATTCGCCCTCCTCTAACACTATTCGGTCTGTTCTCTGCTTGTGGCTTTTTGGTTTAAATATTTTCTGACAAAAATAACCTACTAAAGCGAGTGTAAAGTAAACAAAACGAAACTGTACTGTACGCATATTCCCCGACGGAAAATTGCAAATTGGGTTTTCAGCCCAGCCGGGTTCAACCAAATCCCTCGGCAATTTGATCAGAAATGGAAGATTGGTTGGTGGTGCGATTAAATTTCCACCTTTGGCGTCAGCTGTTTGACTCGAATAAACAAGCACTGCGGCTTTTATCGTATTGCCTTTCAAGCTTTGTGTTTGTCTGCCTGACTGACTGAGACAGTAAGTGCATCCCTGGCTGGCGCTTTGCGACCGCTTGTAGCAGTTAAGTTTGTATTTTTGCAGAGTGGCTAATCCAGTTGAACTTTGAGTTTATGAAACCTAAGCCGGCCGTCGCGCTGCATTATTTATTTACCGAACTGTAGAGCACTAGACAGCTTTATTGGCAACACGGGCTCGCTCACTCTAGAAGAGCCCTGTTATCTCTTCAAAAACTGCTTGCACTAACGGCCCCGGTACTGAACTGAGCAATCGTGCGTCATTGCGTCAAAGGCGCTGTCGCCTCCGCGACTAGACGCAAATGACTTATTTCGGGCCCTGTTTTCCCGCCTCCGCTCAGCTCAAATGAAGTCGCTGTTGTGTCTGCTGACTGTGGTTGGTGTCTGGCTGATCTGCAAAGCCGAATTAGCCTGCATACACGGACTGGAAGGATGCCGCTGCGTGCAGAAAAATCAAACTTATTTGACCGAATCCATTGTTTGCTGCTGTTCTGGAAGTCATATCAAGTCGGTACCACAAAATCTAACCGCCAATGTGGAGAATTTGTAAGATATGTAACAGACTACATATGTAAGTACACGTAACAGGGAGATTCACCATCAGTTAAAGCCAAACACCCTCCGGACCGGGACTCCCATACTCCTTCGATTTTTCTGGGTAGCAACTTAGACCAGTCATATGTAATTTCTTTTCAATATAAGGTGCTGTTTTAAGACAAAATAATTCTGAGCAACTTTTAATAAAAAATTTTTTAGCGCCAGATCCGAACCCCTAGCCCTAGCTGACTGAAGTAAGTATTGGGTCATTCCCCTTTCCAAACTCGGCAGATGATGACCTGTTACAATGTACGTATGTATCTATTCTAAAAAGTTAAAATTTTACCAACTATGTATTAGTATCCAAAACGCTTGCAGAATTTTCAAGTATGCCAGTTTGCAACAAATCAAACGCGGCGACTTCGACAACTATCAGAATTTGAGAAAAATGTAAGAGAACTATTCGTTTTCAACCTGAAAAAATTCTACCTTGTTGCGCTTCTAGAACTGTCTACTTCGCTCCAGAATTGAACAAAGTTGCGGCAAAAGCTTTCAAGCCTCTGAAATACTTGACTAAAATGTGAGTCATACAGGAAGAAACAAACAAGGGCAGATTTTCAAAAAAAATTTCCCAAATTTAGAGCTATTTCGCACGCTCCACAGCTAAAGTCCATTCAAGGCACTCTGATTCTGGATAACCCAAGCTTAATGTCACTTTCGCTGCCTTGGAATGGACTCCAAGTAATTCCACGACTTCGTATGTCCAAGAAACAGAAGAAGGACATAATAAACATGTATGTATATTCTGCCTTTTCACGTTCCTACAAAAATTGAATTCTAGTGACTTGTCAAACAATAAGATTCAATCAATAAGATACAGGAATATTCGCAGACTGCGCACCCTTCATCTGGACTTGAGCGGAAACAGACTGAAGGAGATTGAACCGCTAGCCTTTGAACGCAGCAAAATCGATCTTCTGTAATCATTTGCCAATTTTAAATGTGGGAAAAGAAAAAAGCTGTTGGTTTTAGAAGATTACGCGACAACCCCACTCTGACGGAAATTGATAACATGGCCTTCTCTCAAATGGATGCTTTGAAGAGACTGTATGTACAGTACTTTAATACATGTAACAGGGGCTTTCTGGAGGGGGTCTGCCTGCCCCAGCCGAGCTTGACCAGACCAACCAGACGAGAACTCCCCCCGATTTTTCTCTGACACAATTCTTGAATCAGTTTTTGTAATTACAGTCCAAATTAGTCATTTTAGCAATTTTTAGTTCTCATCGCACGAATTTGGGCTGAGACCGCTTCCTACGGCGAATAACTTGTTACATACATGTCGTTGGGGGGGGTAAAGGGGGGGGGCCGGCCCCCCCCAAGCCCGATTTTTCGGCAAAAGTCCCCCCAGCGGATTTTTGGGGGGACCTGAAAACCCACTTTTGGATTCCAAAGTAAAGAAAATTTTAGCCCAGACAATACATTCTGCAGCACAAAATTGGGTTTTCGGCTGCCATACAACCCAAAACAGGGTTTTGTAAGGGTTGGAAATCCTAAATAGGGTTTTTAGACTGCTTACAAACCCTGATTAGGGTTTTCAGGTTACTTTCATACCCTGATTAGGGTTTTTAGACTGCTTAGAAACCCTAAACAGGGTTTTCAGGTTGCTTTTAAACCATGATTAGGGTTTTTAAGCTGCTTTGAAACCCTAAACAGGGTTTTCAGGTTACTTTTAAACCCTGATTAGGGTTTTCAGGTTACTTTTAAACCCTGATTAGGGTTTTCAGGTTACTTTCAAACCCTGATTAGGGTTTTTAGGCTACTTTGAAACCCTAAACAGGGTTTTCAGGTTACTTTCAAACCCTGATTAGGGTTTTTAGGCTACTTTAAAACCCTAAACAGGGTTTCCAGGTTACTTTGAAACCCTGATTAGGGTTTTCAGGTTACCTTTAAACCCTGATTAGGGTTTTCAGGTTACTTTTAAACCTTGATTAGGGTTTTTAGGCTACTTTTAAACCCTGATTAGGGTTTTCAGGTTACTTTTAAACCCTGATTAGGGTTTTCATGTTACTTTCAAACCTGATTAGGGTTTTCAGGTTACTTTCAAAGCCTGATTAGGGTTTTTAGGTTACTTTGAAACTCTAAACAGGGTTTTAGCACTGGCTAGAAAGCCTAGAGAGGGTTTTTAGGTTGATTAGAAACCCTAAACAGGGTTTAAGAACTGCATTCAAATCACTAAATAGGGTTTTTTAGTAATCTTATAAGTCAAAACAGGGTTTTGCGCGTGCCTCAGAATCGAAATTAGGGTTCTGTGAACTATTTTTAGTCAATATAACGCATTTCAATCAGTATTTTATCGCTGAAACTCATATTCAATACGTATTTTGAGCGCAAAACAGCTTTTTATTACATTCGTTGCTTCAATATTCGGTTTTTAAGGCATTTTTTCAACCGGAACAGGGGTTTTAAGGCATTTTTAATGCAAAAACAGGGTTTTAAAGGCTTTTTTCGGTCCAAATAGGGTTTTGAAGCCATTTTTCGCCCCAGAATCCCTAAAAAAGGTCGACAAAACCCACTTTTTATCCCAAAAAAAGGTCGACAAAACCCACCTTTGGACCCCAAAAAAAGGTCGCAAAACCCACTTTGGACTTGGTCCCAAAACCCTATTTGGGATTTCAAAAAGGTCCCCCCCCACGGAAAAACCCAGCGACATGTATGTTGTTACATGCATGGACTAAGAGCAACCAATATATAAATTAGCCGTTTTAGTGATTTATCCCACACCTCTTTAATCAAACTACCAACCGAAGGTCTATCAAAGTTGACTCACCTGAACCTGCAAGATACCAGAGCTCTCAAACAACTGCCATCCGTTTTTACGTTCACCAGTCTTACCACAGCTACTTTGACCTATCCCTACCACTGTTGCTTCTTCAAGGTATAAATTGTAGAACGGAAAAATAGTATTAGCAGATAATAGTGATAAGTTTGCAGCACGCACCGAAAGAAGTACAAACAGTGACAGAAAAGTCACTCAAGAACAACATTGACGAGATCAGACGAAAGTACTGTGTCAAGACTACCGTGTCTCCTGGCACTTCCGTCGGCACAACACCTCACCTTGTTGCCGATGGCTTGCCTAGTCCTCGCCGCCAGAA
This sequence comes from Sabatieria punctata, assembly GCA_030248155.1. Classification (NCBI taxonomy): domain Eukaryota; kingdom Metazoa; phylum Nematoda; class Chromadorea; order Araeolaimida; family Comesomatidae; genus Sabatieria; species Sabatieria punctata. The sequence continues at coordinate 49,178 of JASANB010007075.1, forward strand.
GAGAGTAACTATAATACTTGTGTTTTTTTAATCCAAACTTTTTAAAAAGACATAATTTTAGGGCTTCGGCTCTTGGGGCGGCTCGTGGGGTTCCAAGATAACCTCGGCCACTGGTCCGTCCACCACTCATAGCCCAATATTTGATGACGACGATGGGCAATGGTTCCACTCGCCGGTTCCCAGCGAACAACTGGCCAAACCGCAGGTTGAAAAATCGATAATTTTTGTCATAAGCAGTAGATGTTCAGGTTTCGGATACAGTGTGCGAGACGGGCGACACGGGAATATACTACTACTTCCACAACATCACCTGCAGTCCAGAACCCGACCCGCTGAACCCTTGCGAGGATGTAATGGGCTATCCATTTCTGCGCCTGCTCATTTGGTTCGTGTGGACGCTGGCCATTTTTGGAAATGTGGCAGTGATCATTGTACTGTCTGCCGTGCACCATCCCAGAATGAGAGTGCACTATTTTCTCATGATGAACTTGGCCTTTGCCGATTTGTGCATTGGTAAATGGAAGCTTGAAAGGATGTGCAACTACGTATGCTTCTGCTTTTGAAGGCGTTTACCTCGCACTACTGGCAGTGACAGACGTAAAAACAGCGGGGGAATACTACAATTACGCTGTGGAATGGCAAACTGGCAGTGGATGCAAAATCGCCGGCTTTTTGTCCGTTTTTGCCAGTCAACTCTCAATTGTGATCATGTTCTTGATCAGTTTTGAGATCTGGTACAACACAAAGTGAGAGTGACTTTTCTATCCTACACTGGGGAAGTCCGCCGACCATAACTTTTAGCATTCGTTTCAAACTTAGGCTTAGGCATACATGTAACAGGGGGTCTGGGGGTCTGTCCGCACCCGACTTAAGGTGGGTTTATACTTCGTCCGCTGTCCGCGCGCGGACACAGATGTTGTCAGCGCGCGGACACGTCAGCGCGCGGACACCCTCCGCCATGTCCGCGCGGACAAGTGTCCGCGTAGTGTCAGCGGCGGACAAAATGTTTTTTGAAAATAGTAAAAAAAGAAAAAACAATTGAATTTAATTGAACATGCGTTTTGTTCAAACCTGATGTTAAACTGCTTTGTTAACAAAAATGTATCAAGTTAACTCCAAATTCCAAAGACTAACGATTAAGCGCTACTGAACTAAATGGTGTAAAATTTTGAAGGTACAAAAGCCATATATGCAGATGTTGACTGGAGGCGAGGGTGCCTGTCTGCTGAAAATGCAGTAAGAGACACGATTTTATACATGCAGATGAAGAACTATGCATAATTTATCACATGCGTAGGTACGTACAAGTCAACAACAGCATAAGAAAGTCTTTCTACGCATAATTTATAAATACCTATATTTTATAATTATTTCCTGCACAAAAATCTACTAAAAATTGCTAGAGATGGTAGAGTCGGCCTGAAGGGGTACATGTACATAACTCAAACACATAGCTCAAAGGTGGCAACCCACGTCAGCACTCTGCCACAGGTCTACTATGCAATGTATCACTTAGTACGTATGTAGTATGTACATGGGTCTGAGTCTGGGTCTGGGTGGCGTAACTCCATAACCTGCCGAGCCGATGCCTATACGCACCACCCCTCAATCTTCGATCGCTCTTAACACTTGCCAGTCAGCCAGCCCATACCCCCTACGGCCACTCGCACCCCCAAACTTTGGCGACACACTATATTTTCGGAAACAAAAATTTGCAGAACTTTCTCGACATTTTTGGTTAGTAGCAATTGTCATTTCGGTGTCTCTTTTTTTTAGCATACATGTAACAAGGGGTCCCAGCCCAGGGTCTGCACCCCACCCAATTTAGGTCCGAGACCCCTGATCCGGGACCCTCCCCCTGAAACCATTTTTCCGACCCCTTCCAATTTTTCTTAGATTTGGATTTCTTAGATTCTTAGTTTTTTAGAGTTTCAGACACAAAAATTGCTAAACTCCGCTGTAAAACAGCAGTTTTTAGCTGTAATTGAGCCCAAATTAGAGATTAGAATTTTGAGGATTTTTATAGCCGAAAAATTGTGATTTTTGAGCGTTTTTTGTGCCCAACCGCCCTAGAATTTGGGTTTCAGATCCCCAACCCACTCTTGCTTCGGTGGATGACCTGATGTATATGTACGGTATGTGTTTTAGTCAACACTTCCATACATTAGTTGGGTGGTTAGGAGGTTAACCCCCTCGCCGACCATAGCCACCTCGTCGGTAGGCGCTACCACCAAACCACTCAGACCCCCTCAACTGCCCATACGCGAATGGCCATACCCCCAACGGCCCATACCCCCTCCGAAATTTTGGGAAAGCGAATTTAAACCATCTAACCCCTCGCCAAAAAGCCCTGAATTTTTCCGGCCAATGTACAGTATGGACACTTGCCAGCCAGCCCATAGCCCTTCGGCCGTCCCGTCAGATGCCAGCCAAATCGCAATCATTTTCAGAAGTGACTTCATATCCATTCTACCACCTTCCAGAAAACGCAGGGCCTTTTTTCCGGCCCATCTATCACATATATACTACTACAAAACTGTCATTAATCACGTTGTCGATTAGACTCATGTTGTCAAAGGTGTCTGCAACGGTCAGAGAATGGGTTAGAAGCTTTCACAACTTCAAATTGGTGCAGCCGCTGCAGAAACTTGCCATGATTTCAGTTTAATCGATAGGCCAAACATACAGTACGTACAATGTTCTTACACCGTCTCTTTTTTGTTGTTTTTCTCTTAATTTGACCTAATCCTAACAGCTCGGCAGCCTCAGAATCAAACGTGATAAAATTGTGAACTCAGACTTGCAATATAACAGGCTCAAACTGCACTAATAGCGACGCGGACAAAGTGTCAGTTGAAATTTTTCAACTCGCTCGGCGGACAGAAGCGGACACGCGCTGACACCGATTTTGTGTCCGCGCGGGCATGTCCGCGCGGACAAAGTATAAACTGTCTGGCGGACACTCGTCTCCGCTCCGCCAAAGTATAAACTGCTGCGCGGACAACCTGTCCGCTTGTGTCCGTTTTGTCCGCGCGGACGAAGTATAAACCCACCTTTACGCCAAACCCCCGGAAGCCTCACGAGACGTTTTTGCCGACCTTCCCACCTCCGATTTTTCTGGCAAGTAATTTTTTGAACAAATTTTTCCGATTTTTTTTGCAAACACAAACACAAAAAGATTTCAGATACAAAAATTGCCAAAATCGCCTGTAAAACTGCCTTTTTAGCTGTATTTGAGCCCAAATTAGCGATTTTTGACGATAGTTGACCAAAAATTGCGATTATTTCGATTTTTGAGCGTTTTTTAGTGCACAACCCCCTTCCAAAATATAGGCTCAGACCCCGCGGCCGGCGCCAGACCCCCCTTCGGCGGACGACCTGTTACATGTATGGGCGTAGGTTGTGCCAACGTACGCTGTATGTACATATATTCTCTGTTTACAGATACATTTTCTATGGAAAGCGCCTAACCCTCAGGGTAGCCATGCTTCTTACGGCAGCTGGCTGGATTTATTCGCTTATTTTGGCTCTTCTGCCTTTGTGGGGCGTCAGCAGCTACACAGTGACCAGCACCTGTCTGCCACTGCAGATAGACGATGTTGGTGACCAAGTCTACCTGATCTTCGGTCTTCTTGTCAATGTAGTTGGCTTTCTGGGCATTACTGTCAACTATGTGAGTATTTATGTGACGGTCAATGGCTCTTCCAGTCCGAGCACACGTCCAGAAGATGTGCAAGTGGCCAAAAAGATGGCTTTGCTCATCGGAACCGACTTCCTCTGCTGGGCACCAACTATTTTCTTTGGTTTGATTCTGCCAAGTTCTCTCTCTTTTTTAACAGACATCATTATTATTTAGGCTTGACAGCTGCTATGAACGCCCCTCTGATCAGCATAACAGTGGCCAAAATCTTTCTGGTGCTGTTCTACCCAATCAACTCATTCACTAACCCGTTTTTGTACGTTTTCTTCACCAAAATGATACGCACCGACATGGCGCGCCTAATGCGAAAACACCAGTGGCTACAAAGATTTGTGCCGAAACCAAAAACCTCTGGTTACAGGTGAATTTAGACTTTGGTGGACTGGCAAAGTGCCAACCGGTTAATACCAACTCGGTGGCACTCTCCCAGTCTGCCCAAGTATAAATACGGAATCGGCGCCCAGTGCATGTTGCATTTTAGCGCGTTTTACAAATTTGTACATAGATACGTAGCGTAGTTTATGTAGATTTGGTTTTATTTGAAAGAAGTTTTACCAAATAATTTCAGAGACCACTACCTTCACTTCTATCGTTCGCGTCCAGATGGCAGTGGCAGCTCTCCAGGCAGAAATGCCAAAGTTCTGTACGCGCCCATAGCTCAGTCGATCAACACTCAATCGACCTCGCTGAATTCGACGCCCCGCAACTCCACCTCCAACCCCAGATCGTCGGTGGAGAGCGTTCAGAATGTGGTCCGAGAGACGCAAGAGACCTGTCCCACTCTGCTGGGTCCGGGTCGCAAGTCTTTAGCTGGCCTGAAGACTAGATTTCAGAAGGAATTGAGTGACATTTCGGAGCACAGTCACAGTTCTAACAGTAACGAGGACGACAACCATTCCCGGCCGCAGTCGGTGCACGATCCTATTCAACTGATCAAACAGTCTGCTAATCTTACCACCGTACCCGAGGAAAAGAAGGTCACGCCCACTATCGATAGACGTTACAGAATGACGTCGTTGACCGACGACAGCGCCCTCTATCGGCGACCGAGCGAAAGTAGCAAATCGTCCGGGTTTTCGGAAACTTCTGATGTAGGCCACTTATGTATCTACTGAGTTCTTCATATATCCCGTGAGCATTCGCAAGCTCAAAATTTTTTCGTTTAACGACCGAATCGGCTGATTTTTTGCATGTGATACGTGGACATACTTCGCATTTTACTGTTTCAAATTTCAGTTTGTTTCATCACGAAATGCCTGAAATGCGCTGCGTACTTTGAGTGGACCAAAAGCACTGTTGTCGTGCAAACCACGTCCGTCCACGTATCATATATTCAAAAAGTCAGTCGTTTCGGTGTGCAAACAAAACAGTTCTGAGCTTGCGAAACGCGACTGGATGTGTGAATCACCGTGTATATTATGCGCGCACGTAATAGGCGAATTTAGAATCGATGCGTCGAAGAGTCGTGCAACACGCTTCCATTGATGCGTCCGCAGCGTGTTTCGCTGCGCGATCAAGTGAGCTTTGAGAGCGGCTACAACACTTCAATGACGTCGACGCCGGAACTGAGCTCGCTTAATAAACATTTCTTCGGTGTCTCACTTAACGACGTTACTCAACGTTCGCCGAGTTGCAGTTTGCTCAGAACAGAACGAGAGGAACAGAGCTCTGTCTGAATCGATTGTGCGTCCTACAGTTTTCTTTTACGAGCTTGTTTGTTTGTTTGTTTGTTTGTTTGTTTGTATATAGAGGGCAGGACCGACAAAAACACTGGGTTTTATCAAGTGACCAATGACTGAATAAAGAACTATAAGACACTATATGACAAAACTAAAGGCCGACTAAGACTTGTAATACTTCTGCCATCCGGGTAGCTCTGGCACTTCGTAATCTCTACCATACTAACGGTGCAATTTTTACTTTGGTAGACTGACAAAGTGCCACTAGGTTGGCATTTGGTTGCCAGCAGTTAGAAAGTGCCACGCCGCCCGGATGACACAAGGATAAATCGGTCTTAAGGACTACAAAGTACAGAGCAGGCAAAGCAAAAGAAAATTAGGCAAAATATCAAGAGACAGTAAAGTGAGTGTCAGTAAGAACGGTGTAGTTGAGTCGTCGCAGACTGCTCACATCTTTGGATACGACATCCTCAAAGATGGCCAGCACCACTTCGGGCACCACTTTACGACCCGTCAGTCCCTCCAGGTCTTTCACGTAGTCGCGGAACAGTGATTTGCCGTCTGACTTCAGAAAACCGAGCTTGTGAATTTTTCTATAACACAACACAGCTTCTTCTTGAAAGAATTGCCTTCAAGAGAAAACTACTACAGACAGGTGTCCCAAAATTACAACATTTCTTTTTGCTGCCGTTTCCTCAAATTTTTACCAAAAAACCTGAAATTTGGAACTTATAAGCTGCAGTATAATTACGTAATTTAAGTTTTGTGTGCACTGAATTTCCGGCTCTCTGAAACTATTCTTTGCTTCTATCCATGCTCCATAGAAAAGAAGCTGAGATAACCGAAGATTCTAAGGAAGATTCGTAGAACTACTAGATAGAAAACATACTGAGAAAGTCGAACGCATTGCGCTGATCCCAACATGCGTGGATAAAAGATGACCAAGTGCGGCCGCTACATCAAGGCAGACTATTAGGAGCTAGGACTCCTCTAGGATGACCAAAGCATATACAATCCAGCTGTGCAATACGAACCTGTGCATACATTCTAGCAAGACAAAGAATTAATCCGCCTGCCCATAAACGATACAAGTCAACGTTATACTGTGTACGACACTGGAACTGCTTTCAATCTGTATTATAGCCGGTACTTACCACCGAATGTCTACGTAAATTACGTATGAAGCATAACTGGGTGCCATCAGCTCATCAGGGTGTCGGGCATTTGCAAAAGCATCGCGACATCCCTGAGGTAGCCATTGGCGGCCCCTTATGGTCAGACCCCACCGCTAAGCACCAAACGGTGACTGCGCGGTCGCTTGGAATCAGACCGGGGACCTAGTTGTGTTGAGGGTCGAGCGGGCCTCGAAAGGCACCGGCATCGAAGGAGGCGTCAGTTAGAGACGAAGTAAGCATTGCTTGAAGTAATTGTGGTCGGAAAATACGAAGTAAGCGAGTGACTGACGGATGCCCGGCATTTTGCGACGCGAACGATACTAAAATCGCACACGAACGCTCCGGTTAGCACACACAGTGGAAAGACTGCGCTACCGCTTGTATTTATAGTCTGAAAGCGTTGACACAGCAACATCAATACACTGACGTGGCAGATTGCGAGCTATTGCGCAAGCGTTTGTTTGTCGTCAAGCCATCGAATGGCAGTATTGAAGAACAATTGAAGAGGGCTCAACTACGCTATTGTGTATGTACGTTTTACTTCTGTCATCTGCGCACAGAATTACTGCCAAGCTACACTGTACGTAGGTTAGAACACAAATGACGCGAACGAGACGTCATCGAGTGTCATAGCACGGCCCGACACGAGGCATGACGACCCTATACGAAGCACTCGCGTTGTCAGATGCAAATACACGTTATCTCTACGTACTACTGCCGCCACGACACGAGTTGCCGGCCGTTTATGCAAAAAGCGCCTGATTATTGGTGGACAGATAGATTTGAGGCAATGATAGCAAAAAGAAATGTTGTCATTTATTCACATTTTTAGGTTTTGAAATTACAGAATCTCAAAAATCCTTCAACTTCTCCTCAAGACTGGATCAAGAAGTCTGATTCACACAAAATTCCCTCTAATTTGGCCCATATGATGTTCCAAATTTCAGCGTATTTGGTTAGAATTTGAGGAAATGGCAGCAAAAAATAGTGTTGTCATTTTCTGGGACGCCCTGTACTTTGAGAAAGTCACTAGTTTCAGAGAGAGTTTGTGGTTTTCTTTTACCAACACTGTATTTACTACAGGGTGTCTCAAAAAAAATGATCACATTTCTTTTTACTGCCATTTCCGTAAATTTTGACCAAATAGGCTGAAATTTGGACCATAGGTGCCAAAAGTCGGGCAATTTTATGTGTTAAAGTTTGGTGCACTAGGCTTGACTCAATCCGGAGAAATTTCAAAAAAAGTGAAATTTGGTAATTTCAATAGTGAAAGGCGGTCACCGAAAAATGGAAACATTTCCTTTTCCTATATCTTTTCTAATTTTTGACGGAATTGGATGAAATTTGGAGTGTAAACGCAGAAGTTCAGGGTAATTCGTGTGTAAAAAGTTGACGCATGAACTCCAACGCTATCGTTAGAGTTTAGGCGATAATGTAATGTAACGTTTTTTCGCTGACCGGCTTTTGGTATTGAAATTACCAAATTTCACTTTTTTTGAAATTTCTCGAGAATTGGTCAAGCCTAGTGCACCAAATTGTAACACATAAAATTGCCCGAGTTTGGGCACCTATTGTATGGTCCAAATTTCAGCCTATTTGGTCAAAATTTGCGGAAATGGCAGTAAAAAGAAATGTGATCATTTTTTGAGACACCCTGTACTTACGCAAAGAGAGAAAATTCATAGACCCACCGAATTTGAATTCCGAGCGCTCTTCTACGTTGAAATTCCGACTCTTCTTCAAGTTTCATCTGGTCTTTGCTGATGAACTCAACTCGCCCGAAGATCCAATCCATCACAAACTTCATCTGAACTTCCGCCAGATAGCCAAGTGGCGTTTGCCGCTGAAGTCCGATGAAAAACAGACTATAGGGAAAGTCGCGATGAACGACCTGCAAGAGAAAGGAAAATTTTAAAGAAACCAACTTATGTGTCAGCTCTGACCTCCTTCCACAGAGGTTGCACTTGGTTGTTGTCTACACTTAGCGGCACGTCCTGGAGAAAGGGAAAACTGAACTTGTATCCCGTGCAGAAAACCACTCGATCGACTCGAATTTTCACAAAATCTTCTTCACTTTCCAGTTGAACTCCGTTAGCCCAGAAGTCGGTGAAACGACCGTTAATCTTTTCTACGTTCTGTGGGAACGACTGAGCTCCCAGATCCCTTTTGAAATCGTAACACAAATAGACCTGCGAACAGAATTCCTAATTCATCCGCTTAGGGTTACATTACAAGCTTGCGCTAAGGGCGCTTACGTATGTTGTACTCGGGGAGAAAACCCGCCACGGAGGTAACTCAGCGCACCTTTGGTACTTGAGCAGCCTTTGGTTACCGCTGCGCTTAGACGCTGAGGTAAATCACTTATCGCGGCCCCGATTAATGTACAGTAGTACTTCGACTGAGCCGTGGGGTGTCCTCGATTAGGAAAGAAAGGGAAGTTGCATTTCATATTCCCTGTTTATGTTTCAACACAGCTGCAGATAAAGGACACCTTAGGAATATCCTAAAATCTCAGCGCCCAATATGGGTTGTATGGTATCTGCTGCATGACAGCTGGGCTTTCAACAGTGTTCAACATATGTACAGTATATGCTGCGGTCAAATAGATAGAAAGAGCAAGAATTACACCAAATAGCTTGCGAGAGCCAAAAAGGCTTTCGAAGACCGCACGCTTAATCATGCATTTTGCGAGAAAGTCAACTAATAGTACAGGGTGTCCCAAAAAAATGACAACATTTCTTTTTGCTGCCAATATCGCAAATTTTGACCAAATTGTCTGAAATTTGAAACATAAGTGCCAAAAAAGTGGGAATTTTATGTGTTAAAATTTGGTGCATCAGGATTGACCCAGTCCTGAGAAATTCAACAATATATAAAATTGCGAAATTTCAATTAAATGTAGAAACAGCATAAAAAATGGAAACTTTTCTTTTTGCTGTATCTTCTTTAATTTATGTCGGAATTGGAAGAAATTTTGAATATATGCGCAGATATTTTGTAGGTCAAAAGTTCTGGCATTAATCAGTCCATTTCGCTAGTTCTGGAAACTAAAGAAAATCAGAGTTTTTACTGCAGCAAAATGAAGAACGTGCAAACTCTGAGAACCAAGGAATAAAACACCATCCAGATGACCTCCGTTTGAGTTAATACACTGCTGGAACCGTTTCCCATAAGCATCATAAACATTTCTTAGCATGTTTGGGGTGACAGACTGAATTACGCTTACAGGAGCTTCGTTACAGCTAAGGGGCGCGAAAATCAATGTTGTCGTTGTATTGTGATCGGGATTTTTTATGTCAAGAGCTGGGCTGGGTTCATGCGCCAACTTTTGATCTACAAATCAACCCGTTATTCTGCGCATATATTCAAAATTTCATCCAATTCCGACCTAAATTAAAGAAGATACAGCAAAAAGAAAAGTTTCCATTTTTGATGCTGTTTCTACATTTAATTGAAATTTCTCAATTTTATATATTGTTGAATTTTTCAGGACTGGGTCAATCCTGATGCACCAAATTCTAACACATAAAATTCCCACTTTTTTGGCACCTATGTTTCAAATTTCAGACAATTTGGTCAAAAATTGCGAAAATGGCAGCAAAAAGAAATGTTGTCATTTTTTGGGACACCCTGTAGCTACAGTATTAGAAGAGAAGGTGTTTAGGCATTTACTCAAACGATCACTATTCACTCGTTTCTTTAGATACAGAATCGGTGTGCACACGGTTGGATAGCCCTGACAGTTTCCTGTCAAGTTTCAAGCTGTACACAGTGCTTCCGGAACGTACCCGGTTAGCGAAATATTCTCCAAAAACTATGAAATTTAGCGAAATTCCGACTCGAGTTTTTTTCCGAAAAATTGCTGTAACTTCTGCCACATATGCGGCCGCAAGCTAATTTTTGCTCAAAAGATAAAACATAAAATGCCAAACAAAATTTACCAAAATGTGGGCAAATTTTTAGGGGTACTAGGGGTGTTTCGCAATTTGAAGAGTGTAAAAAATTTTTTGCTCAGAATAAAAAACAAGCACATTATTCTGGTGCAGTTTTACTCGCTGATTATGAATATGAGCTCGGTTTGGCAAAAGTCGCCCTGGTTCGGGAGTTCTTCATGTCCAAACATAAGCTTCCGTACTTTAACCAACTTTGCTTAAATGACAGGAGAAGCAGCTAGCCCGCCTATAATCAACCTATCAAGGTCGAGGGGGTTTCGCCAGAAGGGGTTGCAAAATTTCGAAAAGCTCCAAAACGCCTGGAAATGCGTTTTTAGCACGTTTCTTCAGTAAGGACGCTAAAAATCGCTATTTTAAGCTGCCAAATAGCGTTTTACAACTAAAAACAAGCAAAAAATGACAAAAAGGGCTTCCAAAACCCCGATTTCTCTTAAATATCAGCAGTGGAAACAACAAATTCGGTTTCCAAAGGCTTTTCAAGCGAATTTTGGACGAAAAATCAGTGATTTCTGAGCCAGTTTGTTAGTACGTACGCACTAAAGCCACTACTAGTACTTGTATTTTTGGGTCACGGGGTCCCTTAACCTGTCTCGGGAACTAAACCATAACGTATATTTTTTGTTGACAAAGACCAGGAATCCTTTAAAATTATCAGCTATCTTTGTGAATAGCTGAGGTCAAATCGCAAACCGCTAAGGGCAACAGCAAAACGGCAAGTCAAACTTGAGCAAACATTTCTTGGTCAAACCTCTTGGCGGGTTTTCGTTTACTCCTTGGCTTGGACTGGAGCGCCGCGGAGGTAACCAAAGACTGCTCAAAGTTTCGGTTTCCTCCACGGCCGGTTACCTCCCGGCTGCCCTTCCTCAAACCCGTCAACAGTATGTTTTCCCCACCCACGATATCCATTCAGCAAATCTCAAATCTTTACCTTGAAAGCCATTCGAGCGATGTCGATCGAAATGTCCACCCCGGACGGTCCGGCACCGATAACAGCAACTGTTAGATTTGCAAAGGGATCGGGTACACGATAGTCGTGACTGTGGATAGCTTCTATCGAAGTGGCTGTCTGCGATTTCGGAAAGGCCGGACAAGAGAAGTGTCTAAATTCTTTCTGTGAGAAGCAAGCGAAAGTGAGCAAAGAATACCCTGTGCAAATGAATATTTTATTGAAATGCGACACGTGAAACTTCTGGTCGCCCTTCACTTTGTAGGTCACTTCGAACGACCGCCAGTTGTTGTTCTGCTGCTTCACCGGACGGACCTGCGTCACATAGTGTTCGAACTAAACAGTACACCTATGTATGTAATGATGTATTGATGTTCGTACGTGCAGACGCCTCAGAAGAACGGTCAGATTTACAGTGCAGCACAGGGCAACGTGATGATGTACATAGAACATTGTAAAGACCAACCTGTATGTGTTTGAACAGATCGAAATGAGCGGCGTAGTCGGCGAGGAAACTGCGCACTTCTTGTCTATTTACGAATGAATTCGTAGGGCTTCTGTTTACGAAACCGGGAAAGTCCATTATTTCTTTGGGGAAGTTCGTCCTATAATCGTAACAAAAGAAATAACATGAAGGCGTAGGGTAGAGTGCACGAGAACAGTGTTCTTTTATATTTCAGAGTTGTGTTTGCTCGTTCGCTATTCGTCAAGCTAATCTCACGGTCTAAGAGCATCATAATTTCAAAAAGGATACGTACGTCAGGTTATCATATATTGAGCCATGTCGGGGACCAAACTCGTCTTTTTCGATGTCAGGGTCGTAATTCCATAGTCCCCCGACGTTCGTCTGTCGTTCGAATAAGGTAACATCGAAGTTCTCCTTAAGGTATTTCAGGGCGCATAGTCCTGCGTACCCACAGCCAACCACGGCCACTTTTGGTAACATGGTCCTGGTTACCGTAGACAACAAGACCGATTGGAACAGCGACGGCCAAATGGCTTTCAAATAAAAGAACGAAACAAGGCGCTTTTTGTGCTTATTGCGTCAATGCACAGGTGCGGCCTTTCCTCTGAGACACGCCAAGAAAAGAACGAGCCGTTTTTGTCTATGTTTACGTTACAGATTCATCAGACGTTTACTTAATGACGCTAACGTAGAAAGACGTGCGATTTGTGTGAGAATTTACGGCCTTTATCCACATAGTCTTCAGAAGCATACATGTACAGGAGAATTTGGCGGACCGTGCATCTCCACCGTTGGCCAGACGTGCACAGCAGTCAGGTGGCCAAAACAATGTGAATACAATCAACGTTTACTGACAGCAAAGAGTGAACAGAAAACGTAACAGGAGAGCACAGGCCTATCAAGCAGGAGGAGTTAAATACCCTCAGGGCTAGGTCAGATGACTAAACTAGTTCCTTCAATTCCAAAAGCTCTACCTATGTCCAACATAGTGACCGACCAGTCAGTCATACACTTATATGTACTGTACGCGCTAAATACAATGTTTAATAGTACAAATCTTGCACATAACATATCATTGTACATTATAACAATTCGGACACACTAAGATCCACTTCTCACTCACCCGAAGACGACTTCCGGGAAGCAATTTTAAGCAGTAATTTTAAGTTAAAATAATCTTGTAAATTGTAAATATTGTAAATTTTTGTCGGTCATTGTAAATTCACGGTCGGCCTCAAACTTTCGTTCTAAACTGGCAAGATTGTATCTATCAAAATTTCTCTGTGGAGGGCTTTCGAGCCGGTCAATCGGCCCAGCCCAGCTCGCCTACTGCTTAGAAGTATGTACATATATGTACGGCATACATTGCACATGTAACAGGTCATCCGCCGAAGGGGGAGGGGGTTGGGGGTCTGGCGCCGGCCGTGGGGTCTGAGCCAAAATTTTGGGGGGTTGGGCACTAAAAAACGCTCAAAAATCGAAAAAATCGCAATTTTTTGGCTAAGAATCGCCAAAAATCGCTAATTTGGGCTGAAATACAGCTAAAAAGTGCTGTTTTGCAGGCGATTTTGGCAATTTTTGTGTCTGAAATTGCAAAAAATCGTAAAAATTTGAAAATTTTGCTTGCCAGAAAAATCGGATGGGGGGTCGGCGAAATCGCCTCGGGGGGGGGGGTCCCCATCCGGGGGGTCTGACCCACCCAGACCCCCCTGTTACATGTATGATGCACGGTATGCTGTCTGTGCTGCTGAATAAACTTCTCTCTCTCTCTTTCTAGTAACAGCAATTTTTCGCTTTTTAGAGCCGAAATCGGCGTTTCTGAGCGATTTTTCGCCCGATGCCTTTTAGCGATTAGAGCAATTTTTAGATTTTTAGTACTACAGTCATGTCTCATTAATCCGTACCTCGTTAATCCGGATTTCGCCTTCCGGACAAGATTAGGCCAGGTCCCAATTTTCCCCCATGTTATTTGACTCGTTAATCCGGATCCGGATTCGTTAATCCGGACAGAAGATTTTGGGTCCCAACTTCGAAATTTGTATGGTAAAGTGATTCGTTAATCCGGATTTGGTTAATTTGGACAAATTCCATACGCAATTTTTCAATTCAGGTGTGAATTTTCGAATAAACAATGCTTCTCGTTGAGTCAGAATGTGATTATTTTTGCCTTTTTAAAAGCTATAATCCGCTGAAATAAGTTTTTGTGATTTAATTAGGAGGTACAGCTGCGGAATCTGATATGCAACTGACAAAAAGCTGTCATTTAGGCCTTTGACCCGAAAAACAGTGTTTTAGCTTTGATTGGTTAATCCGGAAATTGGCTAATCCGGACAAAATTGGCTGGTCCCAACTTGCCCGGATTAACGAGACATGACTGTACATAGGTACATTGTACTCTACATTCTGAGGCCACCTAATAATTTTTGCACTCAAAGCTCAAAAACCTCTACCTTCGGCCGATGACCTGTTATATATTAATATGTCTTCCTTCCGGCTACCAGTCAGCCAGTCGTTTCAACAGCGCCAAAGAAAGGCAAGTCCCTTAATCGGGCCTTAGACGTTTTCTGCGCGTTGATCAGCCATCCATAATGATGATCTTCTTTGATACAGCGACAGAACAAAAAACAGAGTAACAAATGCGTCTAGTCAGGCTGAGAAAAAGCTGTCTGACTACTACTGGTGACACTGCCCGCTCGCTTGGCAGGCTGTTCGTTCTAACATGTCCATCTACGGAAGAATTCGGAAAGCCAGCTTCGGTAAAAAAGCATCTCTTTAGTCAGTCTCTGGCTAGATCGAGCCTTCACTGAAGGTCCTCCTATTGAGAGTTAAAAATTCGACTTTAACCGATGTGGCCCAAACTTTGTATGGTAGTAGTAGCGCAATAGTTATTTATACCAGGGCTGCAAACCATAAATGGATTCGACGCTCAACCGTGAGTTATACGCTTCAAAAGTTGACGGTCCTAACTATGGGATAAAAACTTTGCCATCGATTTTCTCGCGAACAAATTGGATTTCTAAGCTCATACTTGGGGGTTTTGGTGTTTGAAGTTGGAAGTATTTGAAGAGAATTGAACCAAAAAGTCAGTTTTTCAGTAAATTAATTATTTCTGAGGTTCGTTATAGTGAGCAAAAATGGAAAGACTTAAAGAAGATCCGTTAGCACTGGAAGTTCATATGCATAGTTCTAAACGCTGCTAGACATGGGCAAACAGGCAAAGCAACATGAGCAATTTAACAATAACGCTTACAAAACGCGCACTGCAATAAAGATGGGCTACCCGAAAAAAGGGTAACTATTACACGCTGACATATAAAACCAAAACTACATATAAAAGATTGGGCTTGGTTGCCCTCAGGCTTCCAGTTGCCACCTCAGGACCACTTCACCGTGTCTCAGGATATTTTCAGTAGATTATTGTGTTGAAAAATGTCGTGAAACAAAGTAAATGAAAATGGCTCAAAACGACTGATTTAACGTAATTTGGTCTAAAATACATTAATTTACTCAAAGACTGACTTTCTGGCGTAATTCTCCAGTATAACTATTGAACTACTACCATCACACCATATTTGGGCCATATCGATTAAAGTCAAAATTTCAACTCCCATTAACAAGTGTTTGATCGAGACGAGACTGGCTCTTAAGCTTTTAGATACTAAATAGCTTCTGTGATCTAAATGTCTATTTTAGTTGTCTGGAACCGCAACAGCTCCGGTTCAGTTGAAAGAACGGACAGTAACTGCGAGTACAATTCAACCAAACATCTACTTCCGACACGACGACCCTCCCACTACATGCCGACCCTGAGCGAACGACTTCAAACAACCTTTAGAATTCTCCAAACCACAGCCTATTTTCCAGCGAGTGCGGCTACTACTGCAGGACACAACTCTATTTCAAAATTTTGGCAGTTTACGCTCGTCATTTTCACGCTGGCTACGATTGCTGGAAACGGGTGGCTAAGTTACGTAACTTTACGGATCACAGCTAGACATTACTCGCTGTTCGGTTTGTTCGATTCCAGCACAGTGTCAACCTTAGTGACTGGTGTCAAGCCCCTTCTCAATTTCCTCGGCCTGTCCATTTTTCTCGTCAACGTTCGCATTCACAGAAAGCTGTTGAAAAAGTTGGATGACGTGGAATATTCGTTCAGCGAAAATTTCGGCGACAGTCCGCGACTAGAAACCATGAACAAAGTGATGCTTCTGGCTGTTCTGCTTTCTTTTTTGACTCCCCTAACAGTGAGACTGTTGGAGTTCAAAGCTCTGAAGGAAGAGTAAGTTTTTGGTTTTGTAATTTTAGTCATCAAAACCCGGTTTCGGCAGTTCACTTTAATTCTATGTAGTTGTTCTGTTTTCCCAACATTTTCACGCGCGCCGAATAAACATTGATAAGCGCAATTTCTTAGAATCGGCCAAAACCTTCTGGGAGACCTGAGTCTGCTGTTGGTTCCTTTGTTGACGGTTTGGAATCTTGTTCCTCTGCTCTATTACCACCTTCTCAACAGTATCGTACGTTTCTGGGCTCGACTCCTCAAACATTACATCAAGAACGAAGTTACCAATCGACGGCGACATCTAAGTTTCTACTATCAACGATTTCTGGAACTCTCTCAAGCGCAACAGGCAATCGGCAAACTGTACAATCCTTTCGTTTTCGTCTCTCTCGGATGGAGTCTGTTCGTTCTGTGCCTCACTATCTATTTCTCGATTCAAACGCAGGACTTCTACAATTCGGCCGGTTTGACTTTCCTTACTGAACAAGAGAAAAATCAGTGGCGAAATATAGTTAACTTCAACATGATCTGGAGTGGAATGCAAGTAGTAGTGGCGCTACTGTATCTGGTGACTATTTGTGCCAGTGGAACCAGCACCAACGAACATGTGAGTATGAGAAATTATCTTGTTTTCACATGCGCACTAGAACAGTACGTACATATGTACTTTAGACTAGAAAAGTGACCGATGCTGTTCTCTCAATGACAAATCTGCACGACGACAAAGAAAAACTCCAAGTAAAATCGAACATCTATAAGTATTTTAAGTTTGCCATACGGGTGGCACTTGCAAGCTAGCACGCCGCTCTACCCGCGCGAGTCAATCAATCCGATCCGATCTAACTCTATAAACTCGCGCTCGCGCGATAGAGCGGCGTGAAGAAGTGTCAGTGCCGCCTGGGTGGCAGAAGAATAAATCCGCCTTTAGAGTGCGAACAATAGCGGAAAACGTAATAAATGCTCATACACGTATCGGACACCCCAAACGTACTCAGCTGAGTAAAAAATCGGATTTTTCTGATTATTTCTGTATCATTAGAAATGTCAAAAAATAGTTATTTATGTTTTAGATAAAAAGAAAGAAACCTAACTTACTTGTGTGCTAACTATGGCAAACCGCCAATATAAGAAACTATCGCATAAATTCTGCAAACTTTTAGTTGATTTACACAAAAACGGCTATCAAAAGCAAACCAGTGACTGATGCTTTTAGCTTTAAAGGTCCCGATCTGTTTTGTGGCAGAAAGCACCAATAAGCATACATGTAACAGGGGGGGTCTGGGGGTCTGCCCCCACCCGACTTAGGCCAGCCCCCCCCCCCCCGAGACGATTTCGCCGACCCCCCTCCGATTTTTCTGGCAAGTAAATTTTTGAGCAAATTTTTGCAATTTTTTACAATTTCAGACACAAAAATTGCCAAAATCGCCTGCAAAACAGCACTTTTTAGCTGTATTTCAGCCCAAATTAGCGATTTGTGGCGATTTTTAGCCCAAAAATTGCGATTTTTCGATTTTTGAGCGTTTTTAGTGCCCTACCCCCTCCCAAATTTTTGGCTCAGACCCCCCTCGGCCGGCGCCAGACCCCCCAACCCCTCTCCCCCTTCCGCGGATGACCTGTTACATGTATGCCAATAAGCATTGCTTGGAAGACAACCCAATGCATCATCACCATCCAATGCCAATTGGCACTCTAATAATGACCAAAATTTACATAACTGTTTAAGCTGTCCTACTTCGTTCACAAGACAGGCACACAATACATTTGGGGCATGAGTGTGTGGAGAGCGTTTCCTCTCGAAAGAGGCACTATCCTAACGGTTCTTTCCTTTTTCCTTTCGGAGAAGGAAGTAACCTAATTCTATTATTTTAGATCGCCAGCATGATAATTACATATGCGTTTCTGCTTCTAAAGCTGAAAACAAACAGTCAGGGACTGGATGGCTTCTCAGACCTAGACAGCAACTCGACTGTGCACTGATATCTGAAAAAATAAATGTGTTTCCTGTACCATTACTACGTACATTTACTCCAAAACGGTACATATATATATGGTGATGACCCAGGGGTGTAGGGTGTGTACACCCCCTTTGCGGTGGAGGTAGGGAGGAAAAATTAGACAAAAATAAGAAAAATGAATTAATTATGGACTAAAACTGTCCAGTTTATGCTCAGAATACCTATTAAATGCGTTTTCGAAGGCTAAATTTTCAAAAATGAGTCGTCCAGCCCAACCAGGCCACTTTAAAATAATTAAACTTGTAAATTCTGTTAATTTTAAGCTTAGAATGTTTTTAAACACGTTTTTGAAGGCTAATTTTGCGAAACTTTCTCGCCCTTGTCGGGCAGCGGCCCCAACTTCAAAATTTTACACACCCCGCTTTGCAAAATCCTGGGTACGCCACTGATGTAAAGCGTTTCTGTTCGCTTCATTATACTATATACATATTGTCGAACGACTGCTGAACGGAGTGTTGAACTTTGTCAAAATGAGATAACACAAAATAAGTCTACAAATAAAGGATGGGGACGGGGTTTATACTCTATATATATTGTTTCGATTACAGTCAGTATACAGCATGTATGTATGTACAATGTACATAGTTTGTTTTGTTGAGTAAGATAAAACTGTTCTGTACAATACAATGTACCGTATGTATTTGCATGTTTGCACAGTCTGTTACTTACAAAACTAGAATTCCAGTTTATTACCTAGAAGCAAAGGCGCCAGATGCTGGCGCGAATTGTGTTATAGAAACTGCGCGTTTCAGGGCGCGAAACTTAAAAACCTAGTAACTCAACGGCCATGGCCAACCGGCACACAAACACACAGTGCCGAATCCAGGATTTTGCAAAGGGGTGTAAAATTTTGCAATTTCTTATAGTTGGGTGGTTGTCCAAACAGGGTAAGAACATTTAGCAAAATTAGCCTTCAGAAACGCACTTAAAAGGCATTCTGAACTCAAAATAGACAGTTTTAGTGAATCATTAATTAGTTTCTCTTATTTTGGACAGACTATTGTTCCTACCTCCACCGCAAAGGGGTGTACCTACCCTACACCCCCTGATACGCCACTACAAACATAGTAAATTTTTTGATGACGACCGTGCGTAGCTGCAATCTTGCGTTAAAGTTCAAATTTGTAGCCAAGTTCAACCAAGCAAGTATTGAATATTGGAGTGACAGGCAGGCACTGCGATTATTGATCGAGTTTTCTTGGTACTGTACTGTTTCCACTAAAAAGCGGCTCATTCCGTAAAATGTAATGTTTGGGAATTTTCTAGAACAAAACAGTACCTGCTGTCCTGTATTTGCGAAGATTGGCTGCTCGTGTGCGTATTTATTTGGCGAGCTGTATGGAAAGAGTAGTAAGACTTTTTTGTGGCTTCTATAAATAAACCGAAAAACCGGTTTCAGCCAGGAATCCATTTTACGAAGGCCTACGTCAAGCATCCGGAAACAGGCCACATTTTCTACTTGCCTATAAACGGAGTTAAGCAATCCAGTCAATCGTTCGGAAAAATGGCGCGTCTCGACAAAGGGGCCGTGATCGAAGTGAACGTAGCCGAACTGGGACTGCCCGGTGGAGTGAAAGCTGCCGATGCCCAGGTCTTAAACAACCCTGGAGAGGAAAAATTCGTAAATTCACTGCTTATTTTAGATAAAAATTCTTAATAAAAATGTACCCGTCAATCCGGTCATTGTATACGATCAAGCTATTGTACGTGCCATAATGGCATCACGATAACAATTGGTACCGTTTTATCTTGGTAATTTGCAAGTTGCGCCAAGAAGAAAGGGCGATTTGAAACTTAAAAAAGGTTTACTAACCAAACGAATTGACAATTCATCCAGGTATCAGCGCACTCGAAACAATATAAAAATATTGCGAACAAGCAGCAGTTCAAAACGGAACCACCAAACTCTTCCAGTACAATAGTATCATTATAATTATTATTAGCCGGCCAAGGCAAAGACAGGTTAAAATCGGAACTCGCATCTTCGGTCGTCTACACAGAACGCAACCAACCAACCAATCAACGAAAGCGCACAAACCATCGATAATTAGCGCAAACCGTCATCATCCTCAGTAGCGAACCTGGGTGGCGTAACGGCATGTACATTAGATATTACAGTATAACTCGAATATCATCACAATGGTCTCTCTGTCTATGTATGCAAGTTGCCATTACTGCACATGCAAATCCAGCACCCCACTGGTGGCGCCGTTAGTACTGGGCGTCTGCTGCTTAGGTTTGGGCTTGTCGGCGGGGGTAGCGCTGCCCAGCAAATGTTTCGACACCAACTGGTTCAGGTGACACGGCGTGCGGGCCAGATGGCGCAGCTGTCCGTTAGACAGCTTACGGCGCAAATGTCTGCAAACCAAAACGTTGGAATGCAGTCGTTTGCTTGCCGCTATTTCTCCATATGCAGTACTGCTCAGAAACAGAACGCTTTTTCTAGAGATTTTTGGAAAACCTCCAATAGTTATCTTTCGTAAGATTTTGAATAAAACTAATAGAACTATGGCCCAGTACTTAACTCCATTTTTTGGTTATTCAGGTCAGATTCCAGCCTAGCTCGTAGTTCTGACTTTTTTGTCGGACAGTAAAAAATCTAATTGGATGCAAGTTAAAAGGACACAACAATCTAAGCTTTGAACATGTTACAGTTTTGAATTTTGAAATACTGTAATGTCTCAAAAAGTATAGATATATAGCGCAGTTGGTTCCAGCCTAGTCACTTAACTTCTAGAGTAGGCGAAAAAGTAGCATTGTCAAATAAGAGGATATCGGCTTCTGGAAAGAAATCACAAGACTAGTGGTCGTTGAATACAATCACTAACATACAAAGTGACGCAATGAACACCAAAATAACAGAATCATGTTTTCCATTCATTTTCTAACAATGCCACTTTTTCAGCTACGTTGAAAGTAAAAATCGATCAGATCAGATCAGATTCGAGCCGGATGTGCTAAAACTCTACTTTTTAGCGATAATAGCTATGAACAGAAAAATTTTTAACCAAGTCAAGGCATGATCTCGCAAATTTCCGCTAAAGGATTCTTGAGATATTTCATTTCAAACTTTTCAACTTTCAAATCTTGATTTTTCACTTAAAAACGTAAAAACAAATTACGGAAGGCTAGGATCTAACCCAAAAAAACACAGAAAAACGAAACAATAATTGAGCCAATAATAATTCTCGGAAATCTCAGTGTTTTTAGGAAACACAGATCGATAAATCCCCAACTATGTATGTAAGCCCTGCATTCTACTACCCCCGGCCTTTTCCCTGCTCGACATCAAACTGCCATTAAAATCATGGACATCATAAACTGGCAACCAATGCCTAGAGTTTGGGCGGTCGGTGGAAAGAGCCAATAATAAACACGAAACAAGCCAGCCTGGTCTTACCTTGTAGTGGTGTCAGCCATAAAGGAGCTGTCTTCTGTACTTTCCTGCCAGGCCGTGTACATTCTATCTGTCAGGGGTCCCGTGCTAGGCAGGTGATTCTAGAATGGGGCAAGAGCGTAAAACAAGAAATCAAACCACAGACGAAAGCCAACTAACTGACCACTGTGTTAGAGAATTTGGCTTGCTTAGCCAAGGGTTCCAGACCGTTCTGCATGGCCGGGCGTTTGATCCCGGTGACGGCGGCGGTCGGCTGCGACTTCTGCGGGACTGCTGGAGGCACCGGTTTTGGACGAGCCGTTAACGCCGACACCAACTGCGCTGGCAGATTGTCGCCTCGGATCGCACGTGCACCATTCAGAATCTCAGACGGACTGCGGCTCTGACCTACAGGACGCACGGCTGTCTGTGAACACTCTTAGTTTTACACTTACAGTGTTGCTTGATAGCCTGCATGTTGATTGGAATAAACGGGTTGCGAGCAGCCTTCTTCATGTTCAGCAACGACTTCGGCGCCAATCTGAAGTCGAGAATTTTGACCCTACAGCCATTCACAAACGTCTGCTGTCAGTCAGTGTCAGTCAGTCAGTGTCAGTCAGTCAGTCAGTCAGTCAGTCAGTCAGTCAGTCAGTCAGTCAGTCAGTCAGTGTCAGTCAGTCAGTCAGTCAGTCAGTCAGTCAGTCAGTCAGTCAGTCAGGTCGGTCGGACAGGTCAGTCAGTCAGTCAGTCAGTCAGTCAGTCAGTCAGTCAGTCAGTCAGTCAGTCAGTCAGTCAGTCAGTCAGTCAGTCAGTCAGTCAGTCAGTCAGTCAGTCAGTCAGTCAGTCAGTCAGTCAGGTCGGTCGGACAGGTCAGTCAGTCAGTCAGTCAGTCAGTCAGTCAGTCAGTCAGTCAGGTCGGTCGGACAGGTCAGTCAGTCAGTCAGTCAGTCAGTCAGTCAGTCAGTCAGTCAGTCAGTCAGTCAGTCAGTCAGTCAGTCAGGTCGGTCGGACAGGTCAGTCAGTCAGTCAGTCAGTCAGTCAGTCAGTCAGTCAGTCAGTCAGTCAGTCAGTCAGTCAGTCAGTCAGTCAGTCAGTCAGTCAGTCAGTCAGTCAGTCAGGTCGGTCGGACAGGTCAGTCAGTCAGTCAGTCAGTCAGTCAGTCAGTCAGTCAGTCAGTCAGTCAGTCAGTCAGTCAGTCAGTCAGTCAGTCAGGTCGGTCGGACAGGTCAGTCAGTCAGTCAGTCAGTCAGTCAGGTCGGTCGGACAGGTCAGTCAGTCAGTCAGTCAGTCAGTCAGTCAGTCAGTCAGTCAGTCAGTCAGTCAGTCAGTCAGTCAGTCAGTCAGTCAGGTCGGTCGGACAGGTCAGTCAGTCAGTCAGTCAGTCAGTCAGTCAGTCAGTCAGTCAGTCAGTCAGTCAGTCAGTCAGTCAGGTCGGTCGAACAGGTCAGTCAGTCAGTCAGTCAGTCAGTCAGTCAGTCAGTCAGTCAGTCAGTCAGGTCGGTCGGACAGGTCAGTTTTGTCTCCGGCTATCCTGTCCTCATCCTTACCTCCTAGCCACTCTGGTAAGCCAGGTAGTATGCAAGTAAAGAGCAGCTCTAGTCTTCGGTCCACCGGCTACAGGTTGACTTCCATGTGAGCGCATCTGAGCGCCAATCGGTCCTTCGCTCAAGTGCGGCTGTGGTCTGACAGCTGCCACTTGCCTACCGGAACCACCTCCCGGAATCAAACCGCGCACCGTACCCGGACCCACCAACTCTGATGCTCCTGACACAGCCAACTTGGACATACCGTTCTTGTCATAAGATTCTAAACGCTCTCTCTGTCACATAGTTGTTGTGCCACAAAAAGCGCACTATGTAATATAAGCTACGTAGAGTAATGAAAAACAGTTATACCATGCTCGTG
The DNA here is from genome assembly GCA_030248155.1 of Sabatieria punctata. Taxonomy (NCBI): domain Eukaryota; kingdom Metazoa; phylum Nematoda; class Chromadorea; order Araeolaimida; family Comesomatidae; genus Sabatieria; species Sabatieria punctata. The sequence continues at coordinate 72,672 of JASANB010007075.1, forward strand.
AGGCCTTTTGAGTCCGCCGTACTTCTTCCAGTAAGTCCAGCAGTCAGCGCACAGACGCAACTGGAGTGCAGGCGGTGCCCAGGCGTACCACTGAAGGGACATGTCTATCTAAAATATTCGCTCTACATAGGACGCTGAACCCAACGAAATAGGTATAAAGAAGATAATGGAGTATCTAAAATGCGTACACTGCAGCTCTCGCATGGTTTCGGGCCGGCGATCGGTTGGCCGTTGGTATTTGGGGGTCCGACCAGATTAGGATTGGGTTTATTGTAGTTTGGGATGTAGACCTGCTTCAGCCTCGACTCGGCTTCGATTGCTTTGACCCGTTTCTGTTGCACATACCGGTCTGTTGTCTTCCACATGTAATAGTACTCCACTATATCTTTCATTGCCTTCCAGGGCAACTGAAACACCTCATTAATAGACAGACAGACAGACAGACAGACAGACAGACAGACAGACAGACAGACAGACAGACAGACAGACAGACAGACAGACAGACAGACAGACAGACAGACAGACAGACAGACAGACAGAGACAGAGACAGACAGAACGGACCAACTTACAAAATCTTGTCGAATATCATTAAAGTCCTTTCCATATCTCTCCACAGCCTCTTCGAACAAGTTAGCCTCTGCCGCGGACCACTCTTCTAACTGATCTCTAAAACCAGCGCAGGCAGAATTTATAGCAAAGAAGCAACCAAATTTTAGTAGACAAACCTGCATAAGATAGGGCCACCCAGACTGACCGTGTGGTGAGCGGTGGTTTTGTCAGCTTCCAGCGGGTAGTGTTGTTTAGAGGGCGGTGGCACCAAATACTTCATAGCCTGGCCAAGGTCGTAGTTGGCATGGTGGAGAAGTGCCATGGCGTGGAACAAAGTTACGTCTCTGCTTGCAGCCGCGGCTGTCATGTGCAAGCTGGGCAACTTGACACTACTGCTCGTGTCCAGTGCTCTACTGAACGTACCCACCGCCCTAAAACAATCAATGTCTCGTTTATAGTTGCTATAACTTGGAACAGAAAAGAAATTTGGCAGCCGAAAATTTAGAATTTAAAATAATCTATAAGTGGAATAAACAAACTGGGTGAAAAAAATACGGAATTCTTTTTTTGGTCTCTCAGCCCTTCACCCCGTGATCAAACGAAGCGAGAAAGCGGTAAGTTGTTACCGTGCCACAATGAGGAACTGATCGATATCTCTGTCGATTAACGAATGGTGCGGATGGAAAACGATGGTTTCGAGCGTCTGACCCTCTCTGTTGTTTTCGCGTTCCTCCTCAGTCATCAGTGGCTGAATCTCTGCTTGGAATCTGTCGCCGACTCGGATCTCTCCTTTGTCTGCTACCAGAGTTTTCTGAGTGGGGTCGTACACCAGTGAGTAGAAGAATGCGTCCTGAAATCTTTCACTAACACTATTACCTCTACCGGTCGCAAGTTCCCGTGGTGGCACTACATATAGTACCGGTGGTACTTGATAAAAAATTTGTACAATAGAAGACATAGGGTAGGAGTGCACCCGCATGTAGTTGGGTTTTCGGCTAAGCGGTTTTTTAGGTGCAAAATAGGGCTTTAGCCCTATGTCCAAAGGGGATTTCAGGGACCTATTTTTGGTGTCCAAAAGCGGGTTTCCGCGACCATTTTTGGACTCAAAACCGAGTTTTGAGGACTAAATATCTAGTAAAAATCATGTCTGAACTGCAAAAATGCCTATTAGAATCCTATTTTGCTTTAATACGTGCAAAAACTCTATGTTATGCAACATAATTATTCCCATACATGTAACAGGGGGATTTGCTCCCAGCCGACTTAGGCCAGCCCCCCCCCGATGGGGACCCCCTGAGCCGATTGCCAACATCCAACCGATTTTTTGCAAGCAATTTTTGAGCAAATTTTTGCGATCTTTTGCAATTGCAGAGCAAAAATTGACAAAATCGTCTGTAAAACAGCAATTTTTAGCTCTATTTCAGCCCAAATAAGCGATTTTTGAGCGTTTTTAGTGCCTAACCCCCAGCTACACAAACATGTATGAGTGCCCCACACCCCAACTTGGGGCCTGACGTACCCCAGACCTGCGCCATCCGCCCACCTGAAACAGACTTCTCTTCCCGGACCCACCCACCCAAATCCAAACCGATCCCAAAAATCGGTACGCCCGCACCCTGGCTGGCCAAGGCCCCACCTGACCGAAGATTTTGGTGGCGTTTTCTTTCCAAATCAGCACTTTCATAAAGACTTGGCAACGTTTTTTGAGAAATCGACCCACCCTCCCTGAAAACTGCAAGCAACCCTCGCCATTTTTTCGGCCCATGCATGCGTGCTTTACACACTATAAAAATTCTATGCGTCTGTGAAAAATTTGAAGGTTGTCTCTGGGTGAGTGACATTCAATATAACTGTCTGACCTTCCTAACTGTGCAACAGAACTTATCTCCATATACGTACTGTATGTATCCCTCACTACGATACATGTACATACAGAACATACAGTATTGATCAAAACTGTCCCATCGCTTTTTTCCCTTCACCCAAATAAATGTTTCGTTCTCGGTCAGTTCGTTATCAATTTGGCTCAAATTTTCACCAAAATTTAACATGACAACTGGACAAAAATGCTGTAAGTTTGGTGCGAAAATTCCAGCTGGTGCTGATTTTATGACCTAAAAACTAAGGTTTCCTGCTGAAATCTGTTTTGATTAAACAACTGATTCAGTGCGTTGATTCCAGATTCCAGGTGCAGATTTCATCTACATTGGAATTTTCGATAAGGTTTTGAAATCCCCAATTTTTAGTGCCCTGCGCAACAGTGCTCCCCGCTCAGCATGTTACGTCCAATGACAACACCAATCATTCACGTAAGTTTCAAACCTACATACATAAAAGATGCATTCAAATCGATTGAGATTTGCGGTTGCTACAGCGAAAAATCTACTAGGTTGGTTTTTTGATAAAATCTGTATACTGTTTAAAACGACATCGGCATCAATCAAGTCACCAAACAGTACATGTAGCAGACATTACGACTGAATGGCATAACAAAGGTTCACGAAACTAGAACTGGCCGGAGAGTCTGAGCCAGAAAAGATTTAAAGATCCCTAAAAAATCGTCCGGGCGGTCCGACGTATTAATTGAGGTCAGATAACCTGTTACATGCACCATAGCAAGCTACGTACCTACGTAGGTACAAAGCCACAAGACGACACAATCAGTGGCGAGATAGATTGAGAGCAAAACTCACATCTTTGGACAGGTAAGAGTCAGGAGTTTCCATTTCATTCAGCAGCGTCACCACACATTTGCCTCTAATGTGAGTGGCAGGCAAGGTTTCAATCTGGCGCGACAGAAATAGTTCCCGGTGTCGTAGTCTGTGTCGCTCCTTGTCATCCAAACTCTCGGCTCCCTGAGGTAATCCAGTTAGTCCTGGCTCACTGAACACCAGCGCTGGCTTCAACCGCTCTTCTTCCTCCACCTCTTCTTTCGGCTTGATTTCAGTTTCAGTTTGTTCAGGCTCCACAGGAGCAGCAGCTTCTGAACACGACTCAACAACTGTCTCGTCCACTTCCATCTTCTGTTCTGCAGGTCCGTTTTCGCCTGCAACAGCAGCAGGGTCGGGCTCAGGGTCAGGGGTGTGGGAGCTTTCGCCGTTCTCCTTCGGTTTCTGCTCAGTTGAATTCGAGCTGGTGGCATCTGAAATCAATCGCACAGCTACTGTACGTACTGAATCAGGTGAATTGTTTGTTTACTATTCGTATTTGACCATTTCTATAAAGTTGGCCTAAAGTTGCTGTTGCTGTTAAAGTTAGGAGCAGGACATCTCTTTCATTTTCGGGGTGAAACATAATTCTCAGTTGTCTGAGCAAGCAGAAAGTTGGTTGGTTATGAAAAGTAGAATGAAGGGCAAAACCTTAGTTTAGAAATTTCCTTGTATGTAAGTATGCAACCTGCTCTAAAAGCTGCTCTACAAACAACCGGGTGGTATCAGATCCAGTTGCTAGTGGTTCTTTATGTACTACAACTTTACTTTAATAATGCTTTAAAATAAATAACTTTGGCAAAAACTGAATTGTATGTAGGATCTAATTCAACCGTAGATCAATTTCAGCAATCTAAACATAGTGTCACTTGGAATTTATGTTTCAGGTAAATTTGATACATTACTGTTATAAAACCGTTACTGATTTTTACACATAACATACATACAGTATGTATTTATTTAAATCCCTATTTTTCAACTTACACAGTTCAGTAGATATAAGTCGGATAAACAAATCCTAGTATTTCAAAACATGAATGACCAAAAATTTCTAATACAAGCATAATCTTCAACTTATACAGTTTTGCCTAAAAACCAGATGAACAAATAAAACGAACCAGCAAAATTTAACTTAATGTAACTAAACGTTTTCAATCGGCTAAATCATAAAAACTTTAATATTTTCTATCATGCCTGTTGCTGTACATATTGCAGATAGACCGCACCCAACACTGGCATTTCATCATTAGATGATAGTGGTAGTGCCTAACAGTAATGCATTATGCAGTGCAGTGCGGAAGGCCACATGGCTTTTTTGGGCCATTTTTACAGCCTAGCGGGGCCATAACATAACGTGCTGCGGGGGAATGACCGACTTGGCGCAAGACACATGCAAAGTGCATCTCTGTCGGCCGACCTCTCCTCCTTCTGTTTCCCGGTGCTGCCCGTGAAGGTGCCAGCAGCAAGCTGACAACAGAATGCCAGACTACTTACTTAGAGCCGGTGGTGTGTTGCTTTTAGTCAATAAAAGCCTTTCTTTGCCTACTCACCAGTCGATTGCTCATCCTGCTCTGCTTTTTTGTTTACCCCAAATCGTACGCATTAGCAGTGGCAATGGCAGCAAAAAACGCCGGCCCGTGCACAAGTCTAAAGTGCAAATGCAGCAGAAAAACCTTCTACGCTGTAATTCTGTCAGATCTACACGTAAACGGCACACGTTCTTTCGGACCAATCGAAAATTTACTTTATCATCCATATAACCGGTCCTTCCTTGGTCACAACCCAAATTTGCCCGGCATTCTCGGGTCCAACTAAATTGATTGACTTAGACTTCTGGGTTACTTGGCAATATGCTTGCTGCCTTGCTAATTTTTGCAATTTTAGCATTACTTTCTCAATAAAACAGTTGGATCAGGGAAGTTTTCAAGCATGGTTTAGTAAAGAACAAACATCGCATGGGCCTAGTAGAGGCTCAGGCGAAGTTTGCAAGGGCCCAGTTGGGAACACAACTCTGGGTAGAGTTATGGCCGCAGTAAGTCACCAGAATTGGTTCCGGACCGAAACTACACAATCTTTAGTATAACAGTCCTTACTACTAGAAGCGCAAACTTGACTATGCCGTGTGTTGTGTTGTGTTGTGAGTGCATGTAGCAGTTGCGAGCAGTTCCAGCTACGGTACAGTCTGTGGGTGATGCGGGCCGAGAAGGTAAGCGCAGAGATGGCGTGTCCCCAAGCGTCGGGGGTTTAAGAGCAGAGGCCGAGTGTAATTTCAGTGAGCGGGCTGGCGAGCGAGAGTCGAGAGCGGCCGGGTGGTGGCGCGGATGAAGTGCGGACGAAGTTGGGTTTGATCGGCGGCCATCTTTCTTTCTTACGTGGCACGCAGACGGGATGCCATTAAAAACAACGATTAGAGCTCTCTCTCCCCGATCCCTATGCGACCGCCCCTCGCCCCACACATGCACAACTAGCTGACAATTAGTTACATTCATTGCTCTTATTACCAACACAGCACGCTTTACATGGCAACACCAGTGTTAGTTTAGGCTGCAAATCGATAAACAATTTTATGTCGACACCACTTGATTCACTGGCTTAGACCTGCTTTTTGAGTAAATCCGACTTTACTATACTTCAGACATAAATTAGCATAATTACACGATTAGTATTAATTCCATATTAACTGATTATGAAAATAAAAAGTAAAAGTTAGGAAACGAATTTATGTATAAATACAAATTAATCATATTAACAATCTATACCGATTTTTAATAAAAAGTTCCTATCAATAAAAATAAATATTATAATTAATTATTAAAATTATATTTATTTTGAAAAAATTCCCAATAAACAGCAAAACCATATTCTCCATTTTATTAAGAAAATTCTCAGGTCTGTACGAGCACTCAGCCCCAACCGTTTGCATTTTAACAATTAATTAGGTGATTTTACGTTAATTAGCAAATAAATAATTGAGCGGCACCTTGCTGCTGGTCGGCGATCTTCAGTAGACAGTTGGAGATGTCCCTGCGTCGGTAAAAACACATCACTTTGGCCTCGACATTTCCCGTAGCCGTCTAAAACCAACAGTGCACTTCCGCAAATTTTTTCGCTCCCAACCAGCCACTTTTTACCCGGTTCAGCTCCTCGATTCGCCGGATCTGGTAGGGTGCCGACGAGGAAATCTCGAAGTAGACATAATCTGCAAAGATGCGGCTAGAAAGAGCGGGAAAGAGCCTCCAGGAAGGCGTCAAAAGCGAGCAGAAACGGGTAGTGACTGCCTTACGCACATAGTACTACGATATACGCTATGCGGTGGGCTGAATGGCCGGGCGAGCCGTTCAATTAATTGCTCTCTATCGATTTTATTCGCTCTGCCCGCGGTCGGAACCGTTTCTGACCGGTTCCGGTCGGGCAAAGTGCGACGGCACCAGCCAACTTTATCACTTAACAGACGACCCCTCTGTCTGTCAATGAGTGCGTAAAATTATCGATTGCTCAATGAATCACCGATCAGAGTGCCATCGAGTTGCGGTATCGGCATTTGGCGAATTCCGGGCGTGGAGGCGGCTTTTTCGAAGCAATTAGTCAGTGGGCCTTGAGCGGCGGCGCTATTTCCCGTGAGCGGAGCGCTGGCGGCGAGGTACGCAGGGAGCGGCGGCGGAGTGGCTGCGCGCAAACAAAGGCCAACTGCCGGCCGAAATCGATCGGTTAAAGATTGGATCGATATCGATCGGGCGCCGATAGAAAGTGATAAGTGATTAGAAAGACTCACCGCCCACGCGGTACATGTTGGCCGTCATGGTTCCGGCGCGTCCGGTCGGGCGGTGGCGGCCTGCCGACGGATAATTCGACGTATTCTCTCTAAACTCGAATATATAAGAAGTGCGGACCGGCGGAGCGCGCACGCGTCCGCTAGGAGAGCCACAACCCAAATAAAACTGACAGCATAACACGCTGCCACGGCCACTCACGCCACGCCCCCCGCACCCCTGCCCGACCCTCCTCCCGGCCCCTCTCGCTTCAGCCACCCGATTAGGCTATCAATCGATATCGCACCACTCTGCCGCTTTTGGCTCTGCTAATTTGACTAGTTAAAGTAGTTTACAAGCCGACTCACTTGCACTGTGTTTGTGATCCACCGTAGTTAGCGCACAAACAGCCTACCGAAGTTCCTCAGTTTAGTGTTCTTTAGTTCGCGAAGTTGAAAATTTGTGATGGTTTTGTATTAACTTCCAGTAAGCAAGCAGACTGCGAACAATACCAGAAAAACCCTAACTTCACACTCCCAACACGCCTTGCTCAGCTGGGCCAAACATCGTATTTTAGTGAACAGGTACAATCTGCATCATTAGAAATGGCAAAAATAGATAATACGTAATATTATTTCAGATATGAAGAGGAAAGCTAATTACTGGTGCGCTACTAGGGAACCGACCACTATAAGAAATTATCACTTATAAGTTCTTCTAATTTTTAGTTAATTGGCCCAAAAAAGGCTTAAAGCTAATCAATGTTCCAACTTTGCAGATTTTTAAGCCTATCACCCAACCAATCAATGATTATTATGTATTGGGGCAAGAAAACACCATACCCAATACCTGGAAACACACGAATACATAATACCAGTTGGCATTCCACTACTACAGTGACGAAGTCATAGGACATTAAGTAAGTACAATAGTGTGTTTTTACTTCGTACGTACTATCTGGACCATTTCGTCATACATACATGTACACTACTGCGGTGCCCGTTGTTACGAGGGTTAAAAAAGCAAAGAACAAGACTGTCACACACAAAATATCCGACCCTTCTTGAATGTGTATGGCTACAGCTTTAGCTTTATGTTTGATTTCTGCAATAATTCCACATAATAGAAACTAAAACGTAGGTTAGTACAATTTTCATTTCAGTTGTAAATTGGACCCGTCCCGTTTTATCTAATGTGGCTCTTAACGTTTACGAACGATCCCTTCGGCGCCGACACGTTAAGAAATCAAAATAATATTAATTCCAGAGATCTCTCTATATTGATTGTTTGTATGACTTAGCCCTCCTTCCTTCTCTGAACGATTCCCTCCTAATTCCTCATTTATCACGATTCTTGCGAATCTTGAAAGTTAGTGAGTCACGGAATTACGCGTATGGGCAGGGAAAAATTTGATAGTAGTAAATATTTCACCTCTCAAAGAGCTCTTTCAAACTTTACATTCCATCATTTTCAAATTCGGATTTTTTACTTTTCTACTACTGTATATTAATCTGCTTAGCTTCAGTAAATAAATGAATGCCCTTAAATACGTTTTTCAAAGCCAATTTTTCAAAATTTTCTCACACTGGTTTGGATTTTCAAACGCTGGATTGTCAGGAAATTCTGACTTTGGTCAGAAAATGCCAGCGAATTTTGCTCTGCAAAACTCGCATGAACCCTGTTCAAGCACTCTATAGTGTTGTTATTTACCAATTTGTTTATAGGAACAACATCTTTGTGTCATCGATCAATACATACAACGTACGTACAATGCCCGACCGAAGCATGCACTTTATACAAATGTACTGTATCTTCCAAAAACAAACCTATCGTTTTTGGCTTTGTCTCTTTCTTTCAGCACTGTGCATGTATATATACGTACAAAACATACATACATACAGTACATATACAGTACAAAGCTTTGGTTATTTCAGCAAAAACTATCACCTCACTGCAAGCGTGCAATCTTGCTTGCCTTGTCATTGCTGAAGTTAAAAAAAATGTTTTCATTTCTCGGTAATCAACAATCGGAATTTTTCGTTAAATACAACAAAATATTTAGTCTGCGATTACGTTCCTACTCACACGTTTTGTCACATTCACGGTCAGATTTATTGACATTTGATATGCAAAGGTTTCAGATCAAATTCCAATTCATTGCCATCTATCTGTCTGACGAATCTAAGCTGCAAACACACGAAAAAAATTTATCTATACAGTCCGTTTACTGACTGCTTTTGGTACCAGTAGGGTACCCAGGGGGTGTATCACCTTTAGACCTATAGTTCCCAACCAAATTTTAGTTTGTATTGTACAATGTAGTTAGTGGTTAGTAGTCCAAGCTTTCAGGCTTTTCAGTTTGTATTTAGTGGTTAGTAGTCAATTCAGCCAGCGATCCGAGTTTGCAGTTTAGTGGTTAGTTAGTAGTCAATTTGTAGTTTCTGAGGCTGTGCAAAAATGACGACATCAGTTTATGGGGAAGGGGTTTTGGGTACTAAAAAGCACTGAACATCGTAAAAATTGCAAAAAATCGCCAATTTGGGCTCAAATACAGCTAAAAATGCATTTATTTTTACAGGCGACTTTAGAAATTTTCGTGATTGAAATTCTAAAAAATGGAAAAAAAATTTGCTCAAAAAATTACTTGACAGGAAGATCAGAGGGGGGCGTATGAAGGGTCTGGCTCTTTCGTGTGGGGCAGACGTTCCTCTGTTACTTGTATGGTGGTGGGCAATCTAGCCCTAATCATTGGATGATCTAATAGTTGTTATTTATGTATGCACTTATAATTACAGTACAACTACTAAACTAAATTTGATGATCAATGAACTAAGATGCCAAGCAATGTTTGTAATTTCTGTGATTAATGAAAAATTTTCGCGATTTTTGTAAAATTTTCACTTAAACTGTTATAAAATTACTGTAAACAATCGTGGAGATTTCAAGATTTTAGACTACAAACTCGGGACGAAAAAATATGTAGTTAGTGGTCAATTTGTAGTTAGAGTTAATTTGTAGTCTCATTTTTCCCAAAAGTCAGGTAGTTAGTAGTCTTTTAGTTTGTACAGTAGTTAGTAGTCACTATGAACTAGGTCTAATCACCTTTCCCCGTGAGATAGAAAGAAATAGCTGTCGCAAACAGGAGGAATGTTACGTTAATTTCTGTTTTAATTTTATGTTCAGAATACCTTTTTGAAGACAAATTTACTCAATTTTCTGTTCAAAATTTTACTCCCACTTAGAAAAAACCTGGGTATACCGTTGTTTGGTACCACGCATAGACCTGTTTTTTTGCGAATTACATATAAATTGTAGACGTACATAGTAGTAGTCTAAAAAAATCGCCAAAAATAATTTGTAGTCTTAGTTAGTCTCAAAATTTCTCGATAGACGAATAAGCAGTAAGTTAAGTTAGTGGTCAATTTGTAGTCAGCAAAATTTTTAATAAAGTTACCAAAATTTCAGGTTTCTGATATAAAACAAGAAATCTAAAATCTAAAATAGTAAACGAAACAAGTAAGAGGTTAAAAAAATTCAAAAAACATCTATTTTTCTACTACGTAGGTGTGACCAAAAATGCTTGTTATTTTCTAGTACGAACGTCTTAAAATTTATGATTAGCTTCAAAATACACGGCTTTCTTGTTTGCAACTTGAAAAGATGAATTATTCGTTATTATTCTATTTATACCATATTTTGTTTACCAAGAAACAAATAAAAATGCATTTCGCAATGTTTTCAAACGGTCACATGTTCAATAAATATTCAAAAATGAAACAGGAAAACTTCTTTGAATGCTAAAAAAGTTGTCAAAACCTGTGAAAAGCACAGTTAACAGGAACCCACAGATAAAATGGCACAATTTCTGTTTCTAAATGGCTAATGAGAATGATAAAGAAACAAAAAATTTTAGAAATTGCTGACTACAAATTCACAAATTCAAAAGGGTATTTTGTAGTCAATTTGTAGTCTTGAGGACGTTATAAAACCTAAAAAAATTAGTAGTGAGTGGTTAGTAGTTCTGGTCACAACAAAAATATGGTCTAACCACGCCTGTTTAAGCGGTATAGTTAAAATCAGTAGTGTATTTCTATCTTGTCTACCGTCAATTAAAACTGGTTTCATTTGGGCGAAGTTTTTGTAAACCTTTCTGCAGGCACGTTTAGTGTCACATGCGTTTGACCTCTCTAAAACACAACGTAGTTAGAGTCCTTTTTAACTGCCCTCTGTACGATAGTCTTCCCTTCACAACAATGAGAATCGTCTTTCTTTTGCTCACTTGGCTGGCTGTAGCTGTTTGTGAAGAGCAGGACTTTCTTAAAGGCCTACTGGGCCCTCAGCTGCACGAGAAACTTCACGTTGCCCTGGAGCCGGTCGGAAAATTTATCAAACAGATTCAGGGTGGAATCGGCAAAGCTCTCGGAGAACTGTCAAGCGAAAAAATAATGGATGGAAAGAATGGACTAAATTTCGATTGGCTCAAAGGAGTTACTGGTGAACTTTGTTTAGTTAGGGATCCATCGACCATGTGCGGTACCGCTGTCGAATCAAAGCTACACCTACAGTACGTATGTACATGTACTGTATGTATACAACGTAGCATTTTAAATTTGTTCGGGCGATCTGTTCTGTCAGTCTTTTTTGCTGATTGTTTTGCACAAACATATACGCTTTCTTCAAACCAGTTGGTTTGGGGTGTAAACCTACAAGAGACAGGCGAATGCACTGCAGAGAGATGCATAACACGTCAGGCGATGCGACGTTTGAACAGGGCGTCACCATCTGAATACGTGAAGTGGACCAGTTTCTATAATCCCGTTAACAACTTTTAACCTTGTACTGTGTGGACGCTTGGCTCTTTCCTGAATATGGTAAAACGGCACAAGTCAGACTGTTGGAAATTCTGACGTCATATGATTAGTACACCTTTAAACAGATTTGGATACGCAAAAGACAATTTTACAGCTGATAAAGCTACAGTATTTTCGAAAAAGAACTTGTGAAACTATTAGCGTTTTAGAAAATTCGTATGAATTAATCTTTACAGTATGTAAGTACGTAAACCTTTGCATCGAATAGAATTTTAGGAGGGAAATTCAAACGGTCCGGTCCGGAGCCCTATAAAGGATATGCGGCAATACTCGGAGTACCTGATCCAAGCAGACTGGACGCCCAAAATCCAATTCCGGTATTTTCCACCAAGACAGTAATCGAAGGCTTGGACAAGCAAAAATACCCCTTTGTCACCTATGTCAAACCAACTTTTCACACACTGGGGAAATGTGTGAGCGAAATTTTCAAAGAAATGCACTGGAAAAGAGTGGTCTATTTGATTTCTGGAGAAGAAGTGGAAGAAACAGACTGCGATGAAAAGGTTTTGGCAGTAAAAGACAGTTTAACTCAATTGGCAGGGGAGACAGCTTTTACTTGGATGGAAGAAAAGCAAAAAAATGATAAAGAAGATTACGCAGAAGTGCTCAAGCGAGCATCTATGAAATCTAACGGTGGGTTAAAAACTGAGTTTTCAGTTTTTACCATCCCGTATTTTTAGTTATCTTTATGTGCACAACAAATACACAAAATGAAAAAGAGGTGCTGCTCGGTGCCGCAAAAATCGGAATGATCGAATCGGGAAATTACACTTTTATCAACGTTGGAAATATCAGCAGGTAAATCGGTTTTGGGTTAAATTTATAAATAAAAATGTAAATGTGTGACTATTATTTAGCGACACACCTTGGTTGTCTGAACGGGACAAGAGCGACCAGAAAGAATGGAAAGAAGTCTACCAGTCAGTCAAATACGTCGTCCCAAGAAATTTTAATCCTAATGAGGTGTGTGTGAGTGTTTCGAACTTGGACTGTGACTTAACCAGTAATTACTGTTCGTATTTATAGGGAACATTACTAGGAAATCCATACATGTAACGGAGGGCTGGGGGTCTGCCCCCACCCGACTTAGGCCAGACTAGTGTTGTTATGACTACTAGTCAAAGTCAAAGTCATAGTTAATACTTTTGCGATATCGCAGTCAAACGGACAGGCAGCCAAAGTCAAAGTTTGACTACCTTCGTTACCACAAATACGTAGTCAAACGAAAACCAAGTAGTCAAACCGTTTGACTATGACTACGCTTTGTTAAAAGCAGCAGGGTTTTCACCTGCATTTTACCGCTTTTTTCGCTGTTTGCAACAAAATATTTTGCAAACTTGTTTCGTTTCAAAGAACTTAAGAACAACAAGACCAAACAGCTAGACTAAACCTCTTTTCAAAAAATTTTGAAGCAATGACAGGTGTCAGTCAGTGAATCTCTGGTTGATGCAAGATTGTTCGTGAGGGTGGGTAAAAATATGACACACTGTACGAATAGACAAGGGCTACGTAGCATTTCGGCTGAGGGGGTAGAATTTTCAATTCCTGTGGGGGCTGAGGGGAGGTAAGCCAAAAAGTCGGATTTTTGGCAAAAATAGTTTTTTTGCTAATTTTTCATTAAAATAAGTTCAAACAAGATATTCTGAGCTCATTTACACCTAAATCCAGGCATATTTTCGTCATAGTTTTCTATACAAAACACTTCCAAAAAATTCCTGACGGGGGTACTGTAGCGGCCGGCTGCGGGTGGGGGGTTGGTCAGAGCCTGAGGGGGCCTTTGCCCATGTCTGTGTACAAACAGTCAAATACCTTTCTAGAAACGTTTTGCGCAGCAAAGAAGAAATTGAGATGAGAGAGAAACTCAAAAATTCCCATGGTTTCACATACAAAGGCGTTTTGTTATATTCTTGCGGCTATTTTTCTGCAGCTTCTTTTTCTCTTGTAAAACAATTATGCACTCATGCGCACATTTTTGCGGCTAATTATACAATTAATTCCGAAGTATAGGATTTACGGATTCAATTAAAGGTGAATGAAGCTAACAAATCGCCGAAAATGTCTATTTGGCTATGCTTCAAAATAGTAGTCAAAGTAGTCAAACCAGTGGTCGTAGTAGTCAAATGGTTTGACTACAATACAGTCAAATTTGACTACTCTGGTATTGTACTCAAACGGGCGGTAGTCATAGTCATAGTCAAACGGAAATTTTGGTATTGTAACAACACTAGGCCAGACCCCCTTCGATTTTTAGCAAGAAATTTTTTGAGCAGATTTTTGCGATTTTTTACAATTTCAGACACAAAAATTGCCAAAATCGCCTGCAAAACAGCACTTTTTAGCTGTATTTCAGCCCGAATTAGCGATTTTTGACGATTTTTAACCGAAAAATTGCGTTTTTTTTAATTTTTGAGCGTTTATAGTGCCCAACCCCTTCCCAAAATTTGGGCTCAGTACCCCCCGGCCGGCGCCAGACCCCCGAACCCCCCTCCCCCCTTCGGCGGATGACCTGTTACATGTATGAATCGGAATGAAAAATGAATTGGAATCCAATCCCAATACCTGACAATCAATACCCAATACTTGCTCACCGTATTTCTATAAACGAGTTGTGTACTTAGGTACATAAATTCTAATACCCAATTCCTGGAAAACACCATATACACCCAATACCAGTTTGCATTCTACCAGTAACCACCTTTTAGCTGTCACCAGTGGCTCGATCCTATTATGATGGTTTGATAGCTTTGGCGCACGCATTTCATAACATTTTGACTCGCAATGTAACAGTGAATCAAGTTGAAGATTTCTTCAATTTTCTTTGGAACAACACTCACGGTCTGCTTTCAGTGAGTGTACTGATTTTCTCAGTAGAAAGTTTCTTACAGGAGGCATAGATTTCGATCCCACCGGTCATCGCAAATTGGACTTTGAAGCGAAAGATTTTGACCCAAAATCCGGCAAATTCAAGGTAGGTAACTTGTCAATGACAAAAGCTCGTGTAGATAATTCGAGTGGCTTGCAGCCCAAAGCTGTCCTTCGACACAAGGCAAAGTCTCTTGAGCACTCTGGAGACTGGTCTTGGCCAAAAGGCTTCAAGTCGAACGATTTACCGGTCTGCGGATATGATGCTTCTGGCTGTTTTATACTATCGGAAGGTACAGAGAGTCCAATCCATATAAAACTAATCAGTGAACTATTTTAGAGACCGAAAAAGACGATAAATCCTCCTCTCTTGCAGTTTTGCTTGCTTTGTTGATACTGCTAACGGCGGCTATGGTTATTCTGGGCGCCATTTTGTTTGTCAGGTATGTACAGCACGTACAATGTACGTATGTCCTGAACGCAGGGATGTGAGGTGGGAAAAAAACACCGGAAAAAAACTGTTTTTTTCCGGAAAAAAACCGGTTTTTTTCCTAAGGGTCGGAAAAAAACATAAATCGCGGAAAAAAACTCAAGCTAAAAATAGCTAATTTACGTCATTTTTCGTTTAAAAAATGGGCTTTTGCTATGTATAATAGGCCATACTGACTCAAAACTGTTAGAAAAACAACAAAAAAGACCAAATTTGGCATGAAAAAACAAAAATGCAAACTGCTGTAAGAAAATTTGCATATAGCGTTATTCATAGAACCTGTCAGGCACTGTTTCATGCCTGTTTTGTGATTTATATCAATGTAACACGTGTATTTCTGGTCTAACAAGACTGAGGAAGGCGCTAGAGAGCGTTAGGAATCATAAAACCAGCCTAGGATACTCAGAACTTGGGCTGGAGTTTTTTTCCGCGATTTAGGAAAAAAACCGGAAAAAAACCGGAAAAAAACTGGAAAAAAACAGGCCGAGGTTTTTTTCGGAAAAATATACAACCCTGCCTGAACGCCTACCGCACGTCATAACGTACAACAACTATTGTTGAGCTTTCATGTACGTATGCACGTTGTCTGATGGGAGATTGTTTCCTGATATTACGGACAATCTTTTTAGGAACAGAAACTCTCAAAGTGCAGGTTTCGCTGCCTGGAAGAAAGGATTCACCTACCAGACTATGTGATCGTGTGAAAATTAGTGCACAAATGTAGAGACCACTGTATCAGTGTTGATTAAAAACATGCATGTAACAGGTCATCCGCTGAAAGGGGGACAGGGGTTGATGGGGGTCTGGCGCCGACCGGGGGGTCTGAGCCCAAATTTTGGGAGGGGGGTTGGACATAAAAACGCTCAAAAATCGAAAAAACCGCAATTTTCCGGCTAAAAATCGTAAAAAATCGCTAATTTAGGCCTAAATACAGCTAAAAGGTGCTGTTTGGCAGGCGATTTTGGCAATTTTTGTGTCTGAAATTGAAAAAAATCGCAAAAATTTGTTCAAAAAATTACTTGCCCGAAAAATCGGAGGGGGTCCCCATCCGGGAAGGGGGTCTGACCTACGTAAGTCGGGTGACCTAACCCCAGACCCTCTATTACATCTACATGTATGGTTAAAAATCCCCAACAAACAGGTCGTCCACCGAACGGGAGGGGTGGGTGGAACTCGCGGTTACTTGAATAATACCAATAAGCTGTTTTACATTAATTTTAGACTCGAAAAGCGTGTAAAAGAGGGCCAAAAAGAGATGGTGGCGGTTTGCCCTTGTCGGCGGGGCGAGCCCAAGAAGATGAGATGAGATAGGCAGACCGGAAGATGCAGTCAAAGGGTTCTGCAGTTTAAAGCAGAGCGTGTGAGAGGGGGAGGCCAGCTAACTCTGCACGTCACTATTAGAGCGGAGGCTGAGGCTCTGCCGGTCGGTTGTAACGATGCTCTGAGTGTTGTTTCTTTGTCACGGCTGCTCTCTGCTCCTTTGCTCATCAACACACATTCGTTATAGTCGGTTCTCATTTGTAAACAGCGGCTCGCACCAGATCCAAAGATGGCTGGCGGCTGGAGCGATCTGGTCAAGAACAATTTACTCGGAACTACCTTTGTGACGAAGGGCGCCATTTGCGGCCTCGATGGAAACGTCTGGGGCGTCTCCGACAACTTTGCGGTTCGCTTTTGCTTTAGAACCTTTGTCAGTTGCTTTATCATCGTAGAACACCAGCCCCCATCCGAAACTGACGGTTTAGGGTTTAGGTTTAATGCTGTGTTTTGGAACAAATTTTTACAGTAGTAGCATTGTTCTCAAAATTATAGCAGTCGCATCTATAGTGGTCAAATCTTTCATATGAGACTGTCTTGTTTTGGTATTGGGATACTATTTTTGGAAGGTTTGTGAATCAGCAGTAGTACGAGACGCTCTACCGCGCTTGTCTAAAAAGCTTATATTCTGGAACCCAGTCGACAGTTGCTGAAATGCTGACTAATTTACATATTTTCGTGGTAGCGCCGGGGCTTGTGCTGGCAATAATTTTCTGAGCGCCAGAGGCATATAGTCGGGCCGGGGGTTAAGTGTTGCCCGAAATATAATTGATCGGTCTGCCTGTTTATTCTGCGAGCAGCCGGTCGCTCTCTCCAGAGGGCCGAAGAAGCTCCCTCCCAGACGATACAAAATGCCAGGCGCTCTGCCTGCGCGCTGTAAAGTCGGCCAACAGAGGGGCACCGAATTTTAAAACTTGCTCACACTACCTCACCACCAACCACCAACAGCAGCAACTAAATCTTTTGATGAGTCAGATTCAGCCATTTGCAATATGCGTCAACTTTAGATCACGCCGCAAGAGATTGAGGCGGCGGTCAAAGGATTCCAGAACAAAGACGGACTCTTGGGTACGGGGCTGAAGTTTGAGGGACAGAAGTATTTCGTACTGCAAGCTGACGACGAGAGAATTATCGGAAAACAAGCGTCCAGGGGCTTCTTTGTCTACAAAACTAATCAAGGTACAGGACATAAAACTTTATTCGCACATAGTAGGAAGAAAGGCAACATAACTCCTGAATGCTTTCAACCTGCACGGCTCGAAGCTCTTCGCATTTACGCAAGCCGCAATATGCGAACACAAACTATTAAACACTAAATTTTGAGTAGAAAAATTGTGTTACATCATTGCAGTTAAAGAAAAATTGTTATTGTTCAGCAAACAGAATCTTGCCAATTTCAGCAGTTGTAATTGCCATTTATATGGAAGGAATTCAGCCAGAGCAATGTAGCAAAGTTACCGGTGCTTTGGCGGATTATTTCAAGAGCATCGGGTACTAAAACGTATTTTCGACGTGGTGAGTTTGGTAAAAAATTGTTTCAATAGGTTACATACCATATACGTACGTACCATTTAGGGTCGACGGTCACAATCCATTTGAGTGATGTGCCATTGGACAGTTCTAAGCTATAGCCTCAATTGATTACTTTTAGCCTGAATTATTGTTAGAATGTTTGTTGTTACATATATTGTTATTCTTTGTATGGAATGCCCTAACGAACTTTGCAAGTAAAATAATATCGATAAAAATTTCAAAGGCTTTTCTGAGAAAACAGACTTAACAATTCTGTGTCGTGTAATGCTCGTCAGCTACATAGGTTTAGTGGATGTGCACAAACAGTAAGATATTCGTCTGAACAAAACAACTACCAATGTTCTGTTCGCTCTAGTGTTCTGCGTTTTGCACGAGAAAGATGGAAAAGACGCAAAAAATACCGAAATTCCTGAAACTTTGTAGATGCGTACGTACGCACAGGGTTGTATATTTTTCCGAAAAAAACCTCGGCCTGTTTTTTTCCAGTTTTTTTCCGGTTTTTTTCCGGTTTTTTTCCTAAATCGCGGAAAAAAACTCCAGCCCAAGTTCTGAGTATCCTAGGCTGGTTTTATGATTCCTAACGCTCTCTAGCGCCTTCCTCAGTCTTGTTAGACCAGAAATACACGTGTTACATTGATATAAATCACAAAACAGGCATGAAACAGTGCCTGACAGGTTCTATGAATAACGCTATATGCAAATTTTCTTAAGAGTTTGATTTTTGTTTTTTGAAATTTGGTTTTTTTTGTTTTTTTTTGGGGTTTTTTTTTTTTTTGTTTTTTTTTTTTTTTTTTTTTTTTTTTTGTGTCGTACGCACAATACGTATGCATGTCTAGTTTTTTAGTGCAAGCGAAATCTTTTTTTTTCATTTTAAACGTTGCTTTATGGCCAGCACCGCTGGAATTGAAATATAATTTGAAAAAATCCGAAAGATTTTCGACTCTAAGCAGTTACAATTTCAATGTAAAGAAGCGAAGAAAGAGAAGTATCATATATCCGAGTCTGTCTACTGTGCTATATCTCCAACAACTGACTGAAGGCTAAAGTACGGTTTTTGGTACGTTTGTTGTACTGTTAGTTATTATTAGTCGATTAAGGTAAAAATACTGTAGCTTCCTAAACCAAAATCATCGACCTACCTTTTCGATTTTTCTAGATTAATTTTTAAGGTCAACATCAATGTTTTCCTATTTTGACAGGTTCCAATTAGTATTGGGTATTGGGGGAAAAACTCCTTCCTACCCAATACCCAATACCTCGGAAACGCCTCGATACACCCAATACCCAATACCAGTTCGCACTCTACACAGTACAACCCAGGAAATGATAGCCAAAGTTCCTGAGAGGGCAAAAGTTTCTGGAAAAGTTGCTGTATCATTTATGTCGGCTAGTTTCTGATCTCCGTTTCTGGGTTTCTGTCCCAGATTCTCGCCCCATGTCAAAGTTCCTCAACTACATTGTAGTCAACAACAGTTGACACACTGATCGGAAAGTCAGTAATGTCATATAGAGAGAATCAACGATTAGTAGGTAGCACTATGGGTGGGAAACTTCTTGGGCCACTAGTTCATGGTCGTCCTGCATCTTATTCTTAGTATTAGCAAGAATATATTCTTGGTATTAGGACGGTTGTGGGAACCAGTACAGTAAGAGCAAGAATGTTTAACCAGCCCCTGAAGTTGCTGAACATTTGCATTTAGCAAGCGCCGATACCATTTGAGGCTGACCTTCTGACCTAACTGTAGTGTATGTATGTAGGATGTCGGCTGCTTCAATTGAAAGTCCCTGTGAGTGAGTGGAATTGAGTGTGAGGACTATAGATAGAACTTGAACGGTGAGGGCTATAAAATCTGCGCGCTGACATGCCGCGCCTTTAATCGGACGTGGTACGGCCGGGCCACTCGGCCGCCGCGTTGTTTTAAGTGCCCCTGTTGTAAGAATGCATCGGATACTTGTAGATAGTGTTTTGGAGATAAAAAAGTTTAAAGCTTAGGCTTAGGTTAAGATTTAGGCGCAGGAAGAAAACAGGTTTAAAAATGGCACTTCGCTGATGGGGAAAATCGGGGATCATGAAAGCAGACGCAGTGACATTTTTGCATATACTTTCTTGTTGTGTAACGAACTACTACTTGTGTTGTTTTGTTGTCATTAAACTCTCTTTTGGTTTCTTGGCCACATAGCGGCATTCACTGTGCAAGCTGCAAACAAGGATTAGAAGATCAGAAGATCAGATTAGAAGTTCGTTACAGATCATTGCATGCATTGATGAAGGGCTGAGTCCATATCTCACCAAGTAAAGTACGATTTGTGAGGTCAGCAAGCAATAACTTGCATAACACCAATAGCACGCGAGATCACTACTTGTGCCATTAGTGCTTCAATTGTAGGTGTGGCCTGTGTATCTCCGGATCAATATTTACCCAATATTTACCCGGACAAATTAATTTACCAGAAATCGAAAAAAATTTACCCGGCTCCGTTAGATTTATTTACCGGTCGCCAGAGGTCTTAGCAAACAGTAAATAACGTCGGAACAACGAAATTTCCGGTAATATCGAATCGGCATAAAGCGCAAATTTACGGTACCAGCGCTAATGCGTGACGAAGTTTACATCAACTAACTTCAACTTTATTCTCTCAACCCACACCAACAGCAAATGTACAATACAAAACAGTCAAAAAACTACTGCACTGTTACCAACTGAGACTCCTGAAAATGTTGAAAAAACATCAGATTTACAATAGGATTTGAAACCAGCAAAGTTTTTGTGCACAACATCGTTTGGAATGGTGTTTCATATAGAAATAGCATTGTACAAGTTACATGTGAGTGAGTTCAGTACCCCCCATTTACATTGGAGGAAGCCCATTCCCACCCGCCGAGCCGACCACCAGTTTCGCACTTATTTAGACCCTAAATAGAGATATGGCACAGTTTCGACAGCGTTGGAGTTGAGGAGAGGCTTGGTTGGAACTGTCTTCGTCACAGGTAGGTTGAACAGTGCTAATTGGGTCTTTGTTTAGTAAAATCTTTTTCCTTATGGAGTTGTTCACGGCTCGTGGCCCGGCGGATACAAGCATACAAGCAAGCAGCAAGAGTTACCGTTGTGAAAGCAACAAAAAACGCTTGCACATTGAAAGTGGTTGTGCTCTTATAAGTTAATCCGATTCTTCGGTTTTCTACGTCAGGTCATGTGCTTAAGGAAGACTCTGTTTCACTTCACAACATTGCAGAAGCCGAAACAGTCTGAAATGGCATTTGGACCACTTTGATACAGACCGCCTAAACAATGGGCCACTTTGATCGGGAGATACCAACGACGCACCTCAATTGTAGACCATTCTTGGTTATTATTATTTTTTGTTTAAAAGGACTACCTTTCTGGGTTGGACGAAGATTGTTATATTCATGCTAAATCGACAGCAAATTGTCACATCTATCCTTATTCTCTTGGGCAGACATAGCTGTTCGCGCATTCGAATGCTACGGATGTTTTAGTAAGGGGATGTCGCGACAACGCATTTTTCTTTTTTCCATTTTTTTATTTTGTCGTTCAAGGATCTCTGAAAGTAAATGCGCCGAAATATGCATCTAAGGTAGACCTACTCACTTATTAAAATTGGTATCTATCTTCCAAAAGATGACCTAGAAAACTTCTTTTTTTTCTATATTTTCATAGTGATGATCGTCGTTTAAAAAGGGCCACCGTCCTGGGGTTTCGAGTTCGACCCCAATCTCCAATATTTCTAGCTGTGCTTATTCTGTAGCTAGGTTAATGGTCTACTGATCCAGCTTTGGACAAAAATATACGTCTATGCGTATGAATTTTATAACAAGTTTTATAAGTGGGCTTCCGGGGGTAATCGGCCGGTTATCGATGAAGTAGGGCAATATGACGAGAACGCATAATCTGAATTCGGCAGTTAGTAGTTTACGCACCGTACGCACCGTTCGCACCGTACGCACCGTTACGCACCGTTCGCATCAGCAGCGACCCCAATTGGGCGCCGATCTTTTGGAGTTGTGAATTAGCTTAGATCGATCAGAGAACTGTTCTATTTCAGCTTGCATTAACAAATTACGCCTTTTTGGTGGAAAAGTAGCAGGGTGCATTGAGTCTTTTAACGAGAAAGCATCAGTAAAAAAACAGAATGTGCAGAACAGAAACGGAAATTGTCACCATCATCACCAGGGAGCAGCACCAAATAGAGGGGAAAGAGCCGAGTCAATGAAACCAAAGTGTTTTCTCATGAATTTTAGGGCTGCTGCTATATCACTTGACTGATAATCGATAGTTATAAACCAGAGTTCG
Source organism: Sabatieria punctata (assembly GCA_030248155.1). Lineage (NCBI taxonomy): Eukaryota > Metazoa > Nematoda > Chromadorea > Araeolaimida > Comesomatidae > Sabatieria > Sabatieria punctata. Next base: position 95,065 of record JASANB010007075.1, read on the forward strand.
TGCGGGACCTGAAAAGTCTCATAATTTTAAAAAATTTAGGGAATCAGGGAAAATTCAGGGAATTTCGTGTCCGGTCAGGGAAAAATTTTGATAGCAGTAGAATCATCTCTCGCCCAAAGGGCCCTGTCAGTGCTTTACACACCACCCTTTTGAAAATGGAACTTTTGACTTTCCACAACTACTACAACTTGAAGTGAAATTGAGATAATGTACGCTCAATGGCTTCAAATCGAAACTACATGTACACGTACTGTACGTTAAAACAATTAAAATTATGGCCACTTCAGTGATTTCTGCACTGAAAAAATTACGTAATTAAGTCGCCAACCCCCTTCCCCACCGTAATGATTAGTAGTCATTTGGCGAACCTCCCGCCCCCTTGCCATTACGTAATTTTAATACACGCCCCCAAAGATTCGGTGTTAGTTAGAGCAGTTTTCTGGTCATTTAGTGCAGTTGCTTTTTCTGTGATGCTTGCATCGTATTAGCTTCTTCTGTTAGCTGTGGTGCATCTCCGCACAGTTGCTGTAGTGCAGTGCTTTTGTTGCTTAGTTTTCTTCTGATTCTCTTCCCGAGAATCTACAGTATGTATAAAAATGCTTTCAAAGCTGCTGTTATCTAAAGCATTGGAAAAGCGAATTTACCATATTATGCACCATGTATCTACAGCTGTATAGGATCGGCTCTGGGAAAGGAAAGGTGTTTGGTTGTTTCAAAAATCGGGGTACAATAACAAAATTCACCGAAACTTTACACCCATTGCTAAACGTCTCAATTTCGTCAGGCAAAAACGTCTCATCTCGGCACCTTTTCTGATTGACATAGTACCAAAATGGGAAATGATTGGCCGAAAAATTGGACCTGATGGGTTTCGCTGATGGGGCAACCATTTAACAATCGAAATGTTTTTACTTCACGACTGAGACCAAGGACAAACTCGATATTGGTGATGCTGTCAGTGGTTCCGCTGCATTGTATGCCCTGTCGAATTGTTATTTTGTTGTTGTAACTTTTTGTCCTTTCGGACTAGGAGTAGCCAACTGCCATAGAGCAGGAAGAGACAGAAGGTCCGGCAGTCTCTTTAACAACAACCCTCCCCTTTTGCTGTCAGTGGGTGCTAGACAGCGCCGGCTTGGTCTCCACTCTTAGCTACTTGCCATTGCTGACTTTCGACGGCCTTGGTTGGGCTTTGTGTCAACTACTTCGCATCGCCTCAACAGGTTTCGAACCCACAAACACACCGCTTCCACGGGTGCCGGAGGGGCCGCTGTGACACACGGGATTATTTACGCTTTTTTCTTTTTAAATTGTAAAGAAGCTGATTTTCCATGTACTTTTCCACCAAAACGCACAATTTGTTAATGCAAGCTGAAATAGACCGGTTTTCTGATCGATCTAAGCAAATTTAGCACTCCAAAAGATCGGCGCCCAATTAGGGTCGCTGCTGATGCGAACGGTGCGTAACGGTGCGTACGGTGCGTAAACTACTAACTGCCTCTGAATTCTGAGTTAGCATGCAGTAATTGGTGGTGGTTGTGGATTTTCTGGTTGTAAAACAATAATCTAGAAGTCAAAAGCAGTTTGATACCGCATTCGGTCATATTTGCTAAAGATTTACAATTTGGGAGCGCACGTTTTACAAGATTTGTTCTGAAGAGAAGACCAAAAACATGTATCTGAGGTAAAGCTGAATATTGTATGCAGTAATTAGATGTTGATGGTAAAATAATAATTAAGAGATCGTCAGCAGTCATTTGATACCACATTCGGTCGTCTGAGTTCAAAATTTGCAATTCGAGCGTGCTCCCCAAAGCAGTTAGTATTCCCATGGACGACTAAAAACTACTGGACTGATCGCGCTCCCGACCGCTAATACATACTTAGGGTAACTTTACAAGTCCATATCTTTGGAACCGTTCCACCTACAAACACTATAAATACATCTTTAGAATCCTGATGGTATCGGCAATCGAACGCAGCGCTCAAATCACTTTCAAACCCACTACAATAAAAGTTGATTTTTTTCCATCGCGCATTTTAGGATTACCAATCAATGTTGCGCAGATTAGGTTGCACCATAGTACAGAGCTCGGCCCCCTCTACAACTTTGGTCATAAAGCCCGAAGTGCTCCGACGCATCCATAAGGAGTTATTTGCAAAAAACCCTGAATATATTGAATGCATGGGTAACATGCATTAACAGCGGAGTAGCGACCGGAAATACGAATATCAGACAAGATATTATGAACACTGGACCAAAATCACAGGAGAATGAAAGTAGCATTACATACAGTTACCGACTACGTCCAAACTTTGTTATCTTGGCTTGCGCACTGCGTTTAACACCAGAAACAGTGAGCTTCTTGACGAGGTTTTTACACATGCACTTAAAAAATTTAGTGACGAGAACTCGGGCAAACGAGTGACCCTGCAGACAACTACCAAACATACGTACATGTACTACTAGGCAGTTTAAGATTTTTAGGTGTCCTGCCCTAATCACAGTTAAACAATGCTTAATCAATCCCCTTTAACAAACAAAGGCAAAAACTCACTTCAGTACAGCAACGACATCGTCAATCGAATGCAATCTGTCCATTTCAAGAAACGCTTCGATCTCTGCTTCTTGTTCAGCTTGAACGGCTGAAATGCGTGCCTTGAAAGTTGCTGCTGCATGGCGCTTCTGTGGAGGCTTGGGTTGCTTATGCGGTGGGTACTGCTTGAAAACGCTAGGTACAGCCTCTGACTTCAGAACATGAACGATGAGACATACGACTTGGGTTCGTGTCATGGTCTTGAGTTTATAGTCATCAGGTGTAAAATGAATGAAAATTTCTGGTTCAGATGGGGGCTTTTTGGAAACTCGTGCAAACTAACACCTGGCTGTTTTGGTTCGTGTTTGTAGCCAGTTCTGCAGCCGGGCACAGAGCACGTCAAGGGCATTGCACTCTGAAACGCTATAAAACAATAGATCTACATATCGCACAGAAAAAACGAACCCGTTAAGCGCGAATGTAAAAAAAGCCAGCTTTGGCTTGTGTATCTGCAATGGTTGGGGAATAGCGTAAAAAAGGATGAACGAAATCAATGAGATAGGTTACCTACCTACATTGTATCTAGTACCGAACCGATAACATGAATGGAAAAGGAACGCAGAAAAAACCGGGGGCAGGCCAAATCTCATGACACTTTTCTACCCTTATCTCATTCACTAATAGAAGAAAGAAAACTGAGTAGGTAGGTAAAAAGAAGCAGAACAATTAAGGTTAATGGGTGGCCCAACACAATTTCCAGCAAGAACAGTTAATGCGCAGGAAACGCGTGAAGCAAGAAGCATCACTACGGCGTAGCAGAAAATCTTTAACAATTCAGTCTTGAATAATACCTATGGGTGCACACTAAACCAAACAGCAACAAACCGGCGAGCAAAAAACTCGTGGCCGCAAGCCACGCGAGCCTCACCAGCACACACTGCCAGTGCCAGACACCAGACA